>ML777693.1:1582110-1609011 GCA_009831015.1 Picea engelmannii | reverse complement strand
ATCTAAGAAAAAAAAATTACGCGGACCACAATGGAGAAAAATCCCAATTTGAAAAAATACAAATATATATATTTGGGGTCAAAACAAAGGGAATTAAAGGGTCATTGAAATACCCATAACTGCCCCATCAAACGATGTACACCCAGAAGGATTTAAAAACACCTTACCTTCGGTCGGCACAGATACCCGATAATTTGTAAAATAGTTGAAGTAATTCGGCAACCGATCAGAAACCCTTATGCCTACACGAGCTACTGCTTCAGCCAGAAATCCACGATTGAACGGGCTACCCAGTGCTGAGTGCCCACTGCCCATACCACAAAATCGGGGCGAAATTAAACCATAAATCCCGATTTTACCAAATGGCAGGGCGAAGAAGCTATCATAAATTTCCATATTTTTAGAAATTTGGCTAATGGAAGCTTGTTCCTTCAAATTTCAGGGGCTAAATATAATTGGTTTTCCTCTATCCCTCCTAAAAACATGGGCTAACCCTGTACACGATTTTTACCTTAAAATAAATTATGGGCTAATAAAATAAGTTTAAAAAAATCACTCTAATACAAAAAATTCGCCCAATAAAAAATTAGAGGCCCCTTAATTTCGCCCATGGGCGAAATTTCGCCCCTAAAATCATCTATGAATTTCACCACTATAAAGTAAATTTAATATTTTTTTTTTAAGTTATTTTTTGCATGCAACTTTAATTTATAAAATAACTTCATTGTAAAAGTGATTTTCACTTATTCTATAAAAGTGATTCTCACTTCATTGTAATTTTTAAAAGTAAGCTTATAGCCAAAGTTATAGAAGGAAGAGAAATGTTTTTACTCAACAACTTCATTGTGCATCCATTACCATGTGGGCCAACTTCTACCTACCACGCAACACTTTGGTTACCTTTTATGTATTTTTAAAAATGACATAACTTTCACATCTGAAGTCCATTTCCAGTGTCGTTTATTTTTAATTGCCTATTTTTTTTAGAGTTTTCCATCTAAATAGTTAGTTTAAGTTTTTGAATACACATTATCTATACATTTTAATATGGCTACTCTAAGTGATCTTTTTCTTATTAGTACCAACTACTTCTCATGGAAATCTGATATGGAGGATGTACTACGAAGTAAAGGACTATACCAGATTACCTTGGGAAAAGAAATAGCCCCCACTGACGCTGAAAAAAAATCCAAATGGGATAATAAGAATGAAAAAGAACGTGGATTAAATCTCTCTTTATTCATGGTTTTAACTTCAAATAATTGATGACCCGGGTGAAGCTTGGGATAAGATGGAAGGCATATTTGGTAAACACAATGTGATTCAAGCCCACCAACTTGAGATACAGGTAATTTATTTAAATCCAAATGATTTCCCTTGCATTGAAGCTTATTTATCTAAGTTCAAAACACTTAGATTTTTACTTAAAGACTGTAAAATAAATATGAAGGATGACCAATGTATATATGCTATTCTTGCTAAGCTTGGTCGGGCATATTTTGTTTTTGTATCTGTTATCGCACAATTTGTACTTTGATAGTAGAAAAGGTTAAAGGAGAGAAAATTGGCGTAACGGGAGACTATCCTATCATTGTCACCTCAATAGGATGTCTCTTTCTATTTAGGGTGGTAGGCCCAGGGGAGACGTCCTCGGTGACTTGGGGGTTTGAGAAGGCAAAGTCAAAGTGGCTAGATAAAGATCCCCTCACAAGTCACCACCGATCAAAAAGTCCGGTTTTATAACCAATGAAGAGATAATATGTCAAAGTGTACCTGCCCGGAACAAAGCAACAAAAAACTATATATATTTGCAAGTACACTTGCTGGTTAGCACTTCATAAAACCATAGACTTTCTCGATAAAAGAAATTTGTTGATTATGATGAAGTAAACAAAAAATTATAACAACAATATTTATAAGGAAATACTTCACATTAAATGCCTTGCAATAGCTTAAAAAATGACTAAGAATCATTAACCATTGAAATCATACTACTAGCATTTGTTGGAAGCAAACAAGACAATGATTAAATCATCCTTTTCAATTGATTTTATAAGATTTTAATGTTGCATTTAATGGATGTAGTTTACTTTAGTAACAACAACAATATAGTCAGTAGGTTAGGCTATTCTAGGGTTAGAAAGTGTTAGTAGGTTGCTCAAAGAATAGGTTTTGATGGTTGTTTTGATCAATTACTCAAAGGAGGACTTAGACTAGTGCTTTAGGGAAAATGGAGTCAATGAATATGGCAGAAAATGTTGAAGAAAATGATAGTAGGAGAGTCAAGGACAAGAGAGATTGATAGATTGGAGTGTTGGTAACCCAAGGCTCCAATTATCAAACCCTAGGGGAAATTAGCTACTAAGGTGTAGGTAACCCTAGGCCTCAGTAGAATTTCCTCCCTCCTTAACTCAAAGATGAAGTAAAAAACGGCTAAGATGAAGCAATTGATACTTAAGGTGTTGCAATGGAAAAGCCTTAGCACATGCTTCAAGAAAAATGGTCTTTTGACAAGATCTAGTAGGTGAAGGCTTTTGAAGCTAGGACATTAACATGTGCTAGTCTTCCTAGGGTTTAGTCAAGAAATTTCATAATCTTTAATGTAAATGAAAGAGAAATAAACTATAACTATTCAATTAAGAAGAATTGCAGAAATATCACTTACATTCATCAAGAATAATCAAGAAAAACCCTAGTTGAACACTTCCACCAAGAAACTTATCAAAATACTCCAAGATTTAGCCTTCCTCAACAAGTGCGCCTAAAATTTCAGCCAAGAAACCCTAAGTAGGGAACAAATTTCAGTCCTCACAAGTGTGAGTGAAAGATGATCCAAAATAAGAGTGATTTTTCCCTTATTTATACAGTTACAATGACCAGAATTAGGTAAAAAAGGCCAACATGGCCAGTTACACATAATATCCAGTTTTTACATTAAATGTCATAATAAAACCCTAAATCAAGTTGTAAAGATGACATCATGCCCTTTTAGGGTGACGTTAGGCCCTTTTAGGGCAATGTTGGCCTCTTGGAGCAAAACGTTAGGCCTCCTTGGGCCTCAGGATCCTGCCACACGTGCCACTTGCCACACAACTGCCTCCAAAGTATCCAAAATGATGGGTGACGTCATGGGTTTCTTGGGCGACATCATGGGCCTTCCAAGGTCTACATCACGGTGAAAAGGGCAAGACCCCCCTAGGTCCAGGCCTGTTAGGTCGTCCCTGGTGGAACGTCCTCCTCTCTCTCTGGTGCAAACCCCTTATCTATCTCTGCCCCTGGCTTGGGTCTCAGCATACATCTGGTGGGATTTTAGCCCCATGGAGGTCCGAACTAATCATCTACCCATGTGTACCTGTCCATCGAGTGTGGCCCTGCAACATTAACAAATACTCCCTCCATGGGCTCATAAGTCACATGGATCATAGCAATGTCAATCACATCTAATCATCAAGTTATTTAAACATGTGCATGAAACCCCCTTTACCCGGACAAGTGCTCAAAGACATTATGCTATTCTACAAGCCAAGTTGGGAGGGAACTCTAGGATGTCCCATTGGGCTAATGTTCATTGGATGTGGGATGTTCTCGCGTGAAGTCAAATCCAGGACATGTAAGTGGATGAGGTGGTAGGGGATGTCTAGGCAATGGGTGCAAGGATAACAGGGAAATGTATGGCTTACTTGTGGGTGCTTCTGAAGAGAGTGAGTTGCACCTTGTCATGGATGCAAATGTTTCCAATCCCATTCATGCCTTTTATCTTTTATTCTTATTTATTTTTCTTTCAAGAGGCAAGTTAGGGGACACTGCCCTGGCGTGGTGACCAGTGGTGACAATGTTACCCACGAGCATTTCATGGAAATGAGAAGGTTGGCTCGTGATGAGGCCCCCTTTCTCTTGGCTATGCCACTAAGAGCCACTACCCTGGCGTGGTGACCAACTGAATGGTATTGTCATACCGCTACATGCCCATGGACCTAATAGCTTGGCTCGTGATGAGACCCCCTATCCTCCAACTAATTCTTGATTTATTATTTTATGGATCCCTCTGTTTCTTGCTGAGAAGCCTTTTATTTCTTTCTTGGGGATCCCTGGGCGAAGCATATCAAGGTTTCATTCTTTTGGATTTTATCTTTTGCTAGCTAATTTTACCCTCTGGGCCTTTAGCCCCTTCTTCCCACAAGGTAAGGTACAACCCTTGGATAGTTTGGCCATCCCAATGCCCGAACCAGTGTATGGGATGGATAAGCGGGAAAAAGATGAAAAGTGGTAAGTATGGTGGGAACGGATGATGACCTTTCATGAATACCCCCAGTGGCAACTCAAACCCTATGGGAACTAGCTTACTATGGCAACCTATCATTCCCTCCAGGTGTGGTCAAGTGGAAAGGCATAAGTTCCAAGCACACCTTAGAAGAAAAAGAATTAAATGCACATATTCAAATGTTTTGAGAATCAGAGTGACACATATCATGATACCCGGACTCATTACCTCATGGAGCAAGACCCATTTCTGCTGCAGGACCAGGATGTTGTGATGGATGTTGTTGCCGCTAACAAAGTGGAGGTGCTGAAGAAGAAAAGGATGGGCCTTCCAGGGCCATGCTCAAGTCGATCTGGCTCTCGGTACTCCATGTCTAGGACCTGTGGGCCTCAAGACATAATCTCCTTAGTTATCCCTAGGCTAGGGGATAACAATATCTACCTTTTACTCCACCTGAGAAGCTCTAGGAGATTCATACTCAGAACCCTCTCCAAGTCCTCTTGTGATTCTCTGATTAGAGAGAAAGATAATCTCTTTCATCTTGGAGTGATCAACACTGCAGATACATCTAATAAATCCTTAGTGTCTCAATAGAAACATAAATCCAATCATCCATAGAAAAAATATCCTCGAAACAACAAGCAAAACAAGAATCCCAAACTCTCTCAGCAAAGTTCTACTCCCAATGGTGACAAATGACCAAAATAAAAAGTACAAAGACCGATAGGCATAGAAGTGAAGACGCACAACATCAATTTTGATTCTTCTTCTTCTAACTCTTCTTCTCATGGACATACACTTTCTACTTCTAGTTTCTCTTTCAATGCAACATCTACTTCTTTTTTTAATGAGTGGATTATTGATTTTGGGGCATCTTATCATATGGATAAGGATAAAGCCATTTTTTTTCTCTTAATGAATGTAACACCAAACAAATATTTGTTGGTGATGATAGATCTCTTAGTTTTGTAGGGTCCAGAACAATTCAGTTAGATGATGGTCATTTCAATGATGTATTATGTGTTTCAAGTCTCTCTTGCAACCTTTTATCAATATATCAGATCACTCATTCAAATGAAGGTAAAACAATAGAGTTTTCACCTCACCAAGTTGTAATCAAGGATTTAAAATATCTTAAGCATGTCCTAGTAACTGGAATTGTTGATCATATTATTAGGTTGTACAAATATGAAAACTTTGGGTCATCATATTTTCCATCAATTTTTGTTGCTCATAGCTAACTTGAGAAAACTTTGGCATGAGCGGTTTGGTTGTCTAAACTATTGCTGATTACAACAACGATGTAATCAAAATATGGTGATTGGTCTTGCTTTCATTTCTTGCAGAGATGGTGTTTGTGTCGGTTGTGTTCTCAACAAACATCATTTGACAATTTTAACAAATGTGCCTCTTGGCACGCCTCGACCCTCTTGCAGCTTGTTCATAGTTATTTGTGTGGTCCATGTTATCAAAAAAGTTGTAGGTTGGGAAAAGCCAGACCCAACCACAAAATGTCGACAACTAAGAGGTCACCTACTCACTGTCACCTTAGGAAAGTGTCCCCGTCACTTTAGAGGTGAGGTAGTCACCTCAAGGGGGAAATCTCATTGACTCTAGGGGGAATCAGATGGAAAAAGATGAAGATGGAGATGAAGTCCCTAGAGGTCGATTCTAAATGGTATGAAGGTCTTGGAATGAAGTCTTGGGAAGGTCCAAGGGTTTCCAAGTGTGTTGAGTAACCTGCAAATGGTTAAATACATGCCTGAGACACAAGAAAAACAAGCATATATTGCAATATAATCAATTGGACAAGCAAGTTAAGCTTGCTATCCCTAATAGCAGATGTTAGTAACAATGTATATCAGCAATAAAATGGCACCATAAGCTACAAAAATAAATGCTAGAAATCAAGTAGAAGATACAAGAGAAAGACTAGAAAAACTCAAGATGAAAAACCAAGATACTAGCATGAAAAGATAAGGCTGTTGTAAACACTTTTCTGCAGCAAATTATATCAGCGTTACGGCTGTAACAATCAATGTATTATAGAAAGAAAATCATCCACTAAAACTCTTCCAAACTTTGCCAAAAAGTGCGTTGGAGCAAGTAGGACAAGTGTGCAAAGTTTGGGCAATTTTCAATGGTTGATAAGAGAGTTATTCAAGCAATTGAGTTAGGGTTTCTGCTGCCCTGATGGATGAAGATGAAATTTTATAACAGCAGCAAGAACTATCCATTTGATGGGGACGCCCTAGTGGTTGTGAGGAGCTCTAAGCACAAGGAACACAATCCAAGTTGCAAAAAGTAAATATGACAAGAAATTATGTTTTCCAATGCAATATTTTGTTTCTCCAATGCAATATTAGTGCCTTTAGTTATGGGTTAATGAGGTAAAAAACAAGGAGCTAGGATTACTAAACCCTTGGGGGTGTAAATCCTCTTACTTCCCAAGGTAAACAACCTAGATAGGGTTTGAAGATGAGGGGTGTAAATCCTCTTACTTCCTCAACAAAACCCTTGCAAAAAGGCTAGATAAAATGGTGGAAACTAGGATAGGGTGTATATCCTTATACTCCCTTATCTAGCCTTGGCCTAAACAACCTCAACTTGAATTACAAATGATAATAACAAGGTAAAGAAACCATACCATTCAAGAAAAATCCTTAACATGCCAAAGTAAACCCCACAATAGAAAGAAAATGACCTCCTAAGGATAGTGCACCATCATCATCATTCAACGATAACTAAAAAACATTATTCCATAGCACCAAAGGAAAAATAATCCAAGTGTAGTGAAAATTTCATACCAAATACTTTTCACAAGAGGGAGAGTTATGATAAAATGAGATCTTATGGTCTCTTATTTATACAAAATGTCACTAAGATAGTTTGTCCACATAATTAAGGGTAAACCACAAGACTAGGGGTCAACAACCCTACTATTTCCCCTTTTACAAAGTAATATTAAATAATTCACTTTAATTTCACTTTTGCATAGAGAAAAACCCTAGTTTATATGGACATCACCCTATTAGGGGACATCTTGGCACTAGGAGAAGGTCGTTGGTGATGGAGGAGTATAGAAAGGCTTCCCAAAGCCACATGTCAAGCATCCAAATAGCTTCCTTCATGGTCAAAGCCTCAGACCCCTCAAAACGTCCTTGTGCCAATGTATGTCAACTCACCACCAAACCCTAACCCCCTAGGTGATGTCATGCCTCTAAAGGTGACGCTTTTCCTCTCCTAGGAAAAATGTTTGGTATGTGGGGGCTAGGTTATGTCATCCAATTCATCTTCTAGGCCTTCAAAGTTTGATCTCTCATCCGGCATGCGAGCCCTTGGCATCCACCTGTGGGCTTCAATCCCCATGGAATCCCAAGCTAGGCTTGTTCTTCCAAAACTATCCACCAACTAGGTTTTGCAAAGACAAATAAGCACGCCCTCCAAGGATCTCAAGTCATAACATCATGATAAGTGAATCCAATCAATAAATGAGCCACCTAAGCATGTGCATCAAAGATCATTATGTCAAACAATTAAGTGCTCAAAGACATTATGCGACTTGTCAAGCTTGAATATGGGAGGGTTGACGAGGTGTCCTATTGGGTAGATCTTGCCCTAGGTCAAGGAGAGTTTCCAAGAGATCCCTCTCTAAGCCATGTAAAGTGGGTGAAGTGGTTAGGGTCGAGACTCAATGGGTATAGGGCTCATGACATACAAGAGGTCATAGTGTCTCATTCATGGGTGCCTTTGTAGAGGGTGTGTGGTACCTTCGTTTGCAATGCACTTTTTGCAAGCCCATTATTTTGCCATTCTTTCTTTCTTTCATAAATTTAAGGAAAATTTGAAGGGCACTTTCCTGGCGTGGTGTCCAGATATTGACATTGTCACCTACAAACACCTAGTGGAAATGAGAAGGTTGGCTCGTTATGAGACCCCCTTTCTCTCAGCCATGCAACTCAGAGCCATTACCAGATGATAGTAATTTCATACCACTAGATATTCATGGACATGATAGGCCATCTTGTGATGAGACCTCCTATCCTCCAACTAACCTTTTAATCATTCTTAATCATATTTTTTTTGTGGGTCGCCCTTTTCTCAAAGATAAGCGTTTCATTGCTTTCTTTGGGGATTCCTAGGCGAAGCATATAGAAGGTTCATACATAGGATTTTATCTTTTACCCAACATCAATCCCTCTGGGCCTTCAGCCCTTTCTTCCCATAGAATGAGGGACAACCCCTTCTTGGGTCAATACACCCTAAAATCCCAAGAGATAAGGAAATGGGGGGAAATAGTGATGGAAAGTGTTAAGTATGGTCGGGAATGGAGCGATGGCTCTTCAAGAGGGTTCCTAGTAGAAAACCCATCCCCAAGGAAGACCACTTACTAGGGCACAATGTCAACCACCAAGGTGAAGCAGGGAAAAAGGCATAATATCCAAGCATATATCATGAAATCTAAAGAAATCTAAGATAAAACATACTACAATGCATTAAATTTTGAAATGATGCTCACCATAATACTGACTTGTACCTCATGGAGCAAGGCCCACTGCCTTCCAGAAGCCAGTTGATGTGGTGGATGCCATATGAGAATCTGCGACCTCTATGGTGGTTAGAAGGGTCTCCATCTGTGCAAAAGGATATTGTTGGTCATGTAGTCTCTCGACACTCCATATCTGCAACTTGAGGGCCTCGAGACATAATCTCCTTAGTTTTCCACAAAATGAGGATAACATCTGGCTCCTACTTGGGGACATGTTCTCGCTGTAGAGTGCATGAGAACTGCCACATCTACCGATAGACCTGTGCCTGCCAAAACTCAGAAAAAGGGATCAAAGCAACTAGGGTGGTGCTATCACCCTTTATCCATATATATAAAATCCAAAAGAAAACTTAATCTAGAAAATAAAAATTCTGACATTTTTTCAAAATATTCTAAACTAAGCATGAAATCAATATGCAAGTGGAGAAAAATGAAAATGAAATGCATATAAACTAATATGAGCAATAAAGATGCAAATGCAGGGGAAAGCAGGATGACTTAACTACTTATTGGGGCATGGGCCCTGAAGAAGTCATGTGCCACCTTGGAAATAATGTTTGAGGATAGATCCATTTATTGGTAGTGGCATCCTCCTACCTTCTTTCGTGGATAAGTAGAAAGAGTTTGGCCCAGACACTTCCTCTATTTTGTAGGGGCCTAGCCAAAGACTGTCGAAATTTTGATGCATCCCAGGTTTTTCTCTTCTCTTGTCCCACAATAAGACTTGATCCCCTTCCTTGAAGTTCCTTTGTCTTGCCTTCTGATCGAAAGTCCCTTTCACTTTCTCTTGATTCTTTTCCATTTGATCGAAGGCCATCCTTCGAGTTTCATCCAATTCCATGAGTTGATCGATTCACCCTTGTGCTTCTTTATCTGCACTGAATTGTTGGGCTATTTGTAATGTTGGAATTTGGATATTTATCGGAAAGCGAGCTTCTAACTCGTACACCAACTCAAAAGGGGTCTTTCCAGTGGAAGTCTTGGTAGTCGTGTGGTTGGCCCATGGGGCGTACTTAATTTTTCTATCCCAACTCTTCTTGTTTTCTTCAACAATCATTTTCACAATGTTCATAATGTTTTTGTTGCTGCCTTTCGCCAACCTATTCCCTTGAGGATAATAATTTGATGAATGTGATAAAACAATCCCATACTTGAAGCAAAATTCAGTGAGCGCTATTGAGATAAAGGATTTGGCATTGTCGGTGGTTATCTTAGCAGGTACACCAAATCTAGTAATAATCTTTTCCTCAAGGAATTTCATGACGACTTCTTTCGTCGCTTTCTTTGTTGGGATAGCTTCCACCCATCTGGTGAAGTAATCGATAGTGGTCAAAATCCACCAGTATCCGTTACTAGAGTTGTCTTTGAATTTGCCAATGAAATCTAGTCCCCATTGTTTAAAGGGTGCTTCCACAATGAATGGCTTAAGGGGAAGGGAAAGAAAGCGTTGCTTGACGGTAAAAAATTGACACGGTTGACAAGATCTAACATATCGATGTGTGTTGGAGAAAATAGTAGGCCAATAGTATCCATCTCTTAAAATCTTATGGCCAGTGGTGCGTGCTGCAAAATGGCCTCCACAATGTCCTACATGGAGGTCGGTCATTAGTTTATCATATTCTTCTTTGTCAAGAAATCTGAGGATTACCCCATCTGGGTTCCTCCATCCGAGAGCATCCTCCGTCAGGCAATACTTCATAGCCTTGAGTCTTAGGGATCTTCTTTTATGTTCCACTAAATGATCAGGGCATGTGAGGTTTTTCAAGTAATAAATGATATATGAATACCATTCATTGTTTTCAATCTCACTCACGACAATGTTGACTTGCTCCTTCTCTCCTACCTCAATGGCCTCTTGATTGCTTTCTATCATCATTTTTGTTATCCCTTGCCCTTTAATTGTCTTGGTTGGCTTGATCTCCAAATCATATTTCTGTATTTGTGACACCCACTTTCCTCTTGATCCAACGCAATCTTGTTGTGACAAAATGTCCTTCACAGTTGGGTAGGGAACAAAGTCTCTAATCTTGTTGTATCCCACATAAGTTCGAAAGTGTTTGAGAGACTTGACTAGAGTGTAATCTTGTTTTTCCGTAATGGTATAATTCAATTCGGAATCTCTAAGATTTTTTCTCATGGAAGCGATTGGTTGTTCGTCCCCTTGATCATTCTTTTGCAACAATACCCCTGCGATGGTGTCCTTTGAAGCAAAAGAAAAAATGATGAAGTCTTTGGAAAAATTTGGGCTAACCAAGATTGGTGCAACAGTTATTTCCTCTTTGATGCGTTGAAAGGATAGATCACCTTTCCTTTCCCATTCAAAACGGGTGTGCTTTAGTAATTTATTAAGGGGTTTAACAATTTCGGCGAAATTTGGAACGAATCTCCTGATAAAGTTAATTTGACCAAAGAAGGATTGCAAGGCTTTCTTGTCTTTGGGGAGAGGGATTTTCTTGATGGCTTCAACCCTGGCAGGATCTATCGTGATTCCATATTTAGAAATGATATGTCCCAATACCTTACCCTTGTCAACACCAAAAATTGATTTCTTAGGGTTGAGAGAAATGCCATATTCCCTACATCTCTGGAAGATGGTTCTTAAGTGTTGGATGTGTTGTTCCCTCTTTTTAGATATGGCGGTCAGATCATCTTGATATATCTCTATAAGTTTTCTGATTAGATCTTTGAAATCATAGTCCATAGCGTGTTGAAAAGTAGCCCCTGCGTTGGTGAGTCCAAAAGGCATTCTTAAATACTTGTAGGTTCCCTAAGCGGTAGTAAAAGCAGTTTTTAGTTGATCATCCTTTTTTACTAAAACTTGATTATATCCTGAGAAACCATCAAGAATGCACATCATCTCTACACATGTGACCCTTTGCAAAAGATATTCCATGTTCGGTAGAGGATAATTATCCTTAAGTGAAGCCTGGTTTAAATTTCTGAAGTCTACACATATTCTAATTTCACCAGTCTTCTTCCTTACAATAATTGGATTAGATACCCATGATGAATATCTGATAGGCTCAATTATTCCTGCCTCAACCATCTTTTGTAACTCCTTTTGTACTTATGGGGTAACCTTTGGGTTCGTCTTCCTAAGTTTTTGTGTAAAGGGATTTGTACCATCAATAAGGGGAATGGCGTGTTGTATGACGTCTTCGCGGTAGGCCTTTAGATCTTCGTAAGACCAAGCAAAGACATCTTTGAATTCTCTTATAAGTGCAATCAGTTTTTCCCTTTCATCAACGATTGTTCCTTTACCAAATTTAATTAATTTCATGGATTCCTTGGTTCCAATGTTGAATTCAACAATCTCGTCATTGATTTTGTTCGAAGGTTTCCCTTTATACATATCATTTCGATCAAAAAGATTCTCTAAAGGAACAATACCTTTGGGTTGGGGTCCATCATCCGCATCGATGATCTCAATATTTTCTCTCTAAGCTAACAGGTTATTTGAGCTTCAGAGAAATCTCCCTCATTTTGGAGAAAACCAAGAAGTTGATTGCCATCATAAAAAACTTGCCAATGTTCTAAGTTGTTAGGTAATGAGGGTCTGAAATTTACTTCTACCTTGTAGAGGCCGATTTCTTTGAAAAGTTGTAAGGTTGAAGCGAAAACGAAAAGGTTTCCTGCCAAGTGATTCTCTTCCCTAGGGATGGCCTCAATGGAAAAGTTGTCAAACCTCTTTATGGAATACCAAACGACATCCCTGTACTGTTTCAACCTTGGGTTTTTCGTAGTGAATTTATTATTGACTTGTGAAACAATTAGGCCGGAATCCCCATTTACATGCAGGTTCTTAATGTTCATATCAATGGCTAGGTTAGTGCCTAGGATAAGGCTTCGTAGTCGGCAACGTTGTTTGTGCAGTTGAACTCGAGTCTGTATGAGAAAAGGGTAGTCTCGTTATCTGGTAATCTTAAGACTATCCCCACACCTGAGCCCGTGCTTGAGTGTGCATCGTCAAAATCCAGGCCCCAAGATCCTTCCCTTTTTTCTTCATCAATGAAAAGGGAGTTTTCCAAAATAAAGGTGCTATCTATTCCTTCTTATAGAACTTGATGGTTCACGTTGATATGACCCACAATACTTTCAACTATGGTCCTATATGGGGAAGAAGCTTTCTCTTCATCTTTGATGACTTTAACTTTTGTTTCTTTGAGAGGTTCTGCAAAAACTTGTTGAAAGTATCACGAAAATTCTTCTTGAGCTTGTTCTACTGCTTTCCCCTTTTCAAAGTCCAAGATATTACTCGGTGGGAAAGGTGCTTTTTCTAACATTATCTCTCTTTCTTCTTCTAGAAGATTGATCATGAGACAAGCTGCCCTTTCAACCGCTTTTTCTCGTTCCTCTTGTAGGTCAATTCTGACATCTAAGGGAAAGTTTGGTCAGACAAAGTCATCGATATGATTAATATGAAGAGTCTCTTTAAGGCACTCTTCTTATTGCAAGAGAGAGGAGGCTAAGTTTTCTTCTATTTCACATGCTCTCTCTTGAGCCTCTAACAAAGTGGTAGGGTGTTTCGCAATCAAAACCCCATATGGATCTTTCATGGTTGAGAACAGTAGCTTTGGAAGGTCTTAACTCTTGAGGGAAACATCTTATGAGGGTGTTAAACCTATCATTGAAATCCTTTATATTCTCCTCTGGCTTTCTCTTGCAACTGTGGAGCTGATTATACAAGGATTGGTAATCTCTCTTTTTTCAAAATCTTTTGGTGAAAAGCTCTTGAAAGAGGTTCCAATTTGTGATTGTTCCCGAGGAAATACCATCAAACCAATCCTTAGCCTTTCCAACAAAAGTGTAAGAGAAAATTTTCATCAAGATAACCTCATGTTGGTCGCAAGATTCTAGACTACGCAGGAAAAGGTACAAGTGATCTTCAAGTGTAATGAGATATTCTCCTGAAAAACTGGGAAGCCACTCCTTGAATTCCTTTGGGAGTTTATGAGGAGATCCAGGGATCTTTGTTATGTCCTTTGTATGTCTCTTTGGCCTGTAGGTTCCATGTAGCATTTAGCGAGGTGGGTGTAAGTGAGAGCGAAGGTGTGGAGGTAGTAGGTGAGGATGGAGGGCTAGGAGAAGTAGATGGACAATTACGAGAAATGGGTGAGGTTGGAGGAATAGGACTTTTGGGTGAGGCCTTATGACCTTTGAAGGTTTGTTTGGGGGTCGGATTACGCTTCTTTCGTACCATGGTGGAGTCTCCAGAAAAGATTTAGGAAAATATTTGTCGAAAAAGGTGGAAAGGGAATGCCCCTTTGGTGGAGTCACCGGGAAAGCAAAGGGAAAGGCTTTGGGATAGATTTCCAAAGTGTCGTTAGGGTTCCGAAGAGGATTCAAAGTCGTCCCTGGAAACGAAGCCAAAATGTTATCACACAAGTTGTAGGTTGGGAAAAGCCCGACCTGTAATGTTCCCAAGCCAAGAGGCCAAGAACATTACGTTTTTGCATGTGTTTTTAAATTGTTTCTAGTTGTGGCATTTCGTTAAAAATTTTGTTGATTTACTCATGTTTGAGTGTTTACTTGCAGGTTGACCTCTTAAATTCGTCCTTAGGGTTTATATTCAGTTATCACACATATATCTGAAGTTATAACCAATGGAAATACAAGAGACACCAAATATGGAACCAATAACAAAGATCTGACCTTTATTAATATAATGAGCAAGAACCTGATACAAGAATGATGCAGATCTGGAATGATCAACAGATGGATCCAATAGACATAATAGAAGCTGCTACAAAATGCTCCCTAGAAGAAGATGAAAGCCTCCAGAGGCTGAATACACAATGAAGACTAATACAAGAGAGATCTGGGCCGTATGAAGTGCCAAACCCCAAGCTCGATGATGCTACGCCCTGCTGGAACAATTCGGCCCTGCTACCAAAGACCACCAAACCCTCTGATGAATATGCCAAACTGTAGATCGGCCCAATACAAGACCCCGGGTAAAGTCTCAGGTGGATCGGTGAAGAGATGACCCACTAAATGAATAACCCTTTGTTGGACTTGTGCCCCACTCGATGGATGAAACCCTAGATAATTCGGCCTCCCTCCTAGAGGCCTCCAAATGCTCCACAAAACCACTAGAATAATAGATCGGGGCCTGGTTACCTTACTGGTGAAGTCCCAAGCGCAATGGTGAAGTTTTGATCTATCAAATGACTGAAATCACTTTATGAAGTGTGCTCCTCTCCTCCAATTCGTCCAATGCATCTAGTAAATCAAATGGCACATAAAACTCATCCGGAATGCACTAGATCTAATGGCCAACACCTTGCAATGAAAACCCAGATGCTAGAATCCCTAGAAGCCCTACCAATCTCATGGAATGAACTTCCCTCAATGAATGGTGCCCACTCTATGACCTCATCTTGGCTCCACCAAGGATTGTTTATGGCTACCCACCGTTGGAAAGTTATATCAGCCCTAAGTCTCTCACTACGGGCGTAGTATTCCCGTTCACAACCTACAACCTCTTTAGCAAAATCTGTAGACTCCATCTTGCCATATGGAAGATCCCTCAGGCTGGCAGGAATCTAAGCTCCGATACCACCGTAATGTTCTTGGCCTCTTGGCTTGGGAACATTACACGACCCAACCACTAAATGGCGACAACTAAGAGGTCACCTACCCAGTGTCACCTTAGGCAGGTGTCTCCATCAGTTTAGAGGTGAGGTAGTCATTTCAAGGGGGGAATCCTAGTGACCCTAGGGGGAATGAGATGGAAAAATATGAATATGGATATGAAGTCCCTAGAGGTCAATTCTAAATGGTATGAAGGTATTGGAATGAATTCTTGGGAAGGTCCAAAGGGTTTCCAAGTGTGTTGAGTAACTTGCAAATGGTGAAATATCTACCCGAGACACAAGAAAAACAAGCATATATTGCAATATAATCAATTGGAAAATAAAATTAAGCTTGCTGTCCCTAATAGAAGCTATTAGTAACAATGTATATCAGAAATAAAATGCCACCATAAGATGCAAAATAAGTGCTAGAAATCAAGTAGAAGATACAAGAGAAAGACTAGCAAAACTCAAGATGAAAAACCAAGATACTAGCATGTAAAGATATGGTTGTTGTAAAGATATGCAACTGTAGCAAAGTTGCCTGATCTATGAAAATTTCAGACCAAGTACTTCTCACAAGAGGGAGAGTTATGATAAAATGAGATCTTATGATCTCTTATTTATACAAAATGTCACTAAGATAGTTTGTCCACATAATTAAGGGTAAACCACAAGACTAGGGGTCAACAACCCTAATCTTGCCCCTTTTACAAAGTAATATTAAATAAATCACTTTAATTTCACTTTTGCACAAAGAAAAACCCTAGTTTATATGGACGTCAGCCATTTAGGGGACGTTTTGGCACTAGGAAAAGGTCGTTGGTGATGGAGTGTAGAAAGGCTTCCCAGAGCCACATGTGAAGCATCCAAATAACTTCCTTCATGGTCAAAGCCTCAGACTCCTCAAAACGTCCTTGTGCCAATGCATGTCAACTCACCACCAAACCCTAACCCTCTAGGTGACGTCATGCCTCTAAAGGTGACGTTTTGCCTCTCCTAGGAAAAACGTTTGGCATGTGGGGGCTAGGTTATGTCGTCCAAGTCATCTTCTAGGCCTTCAAAGTTTGATCTTTCTCATTCGACATGCGGGACCTTGGCATCCACCTGTGGGTTGCAAACCCCATGGAAACCCAAGCTAGGATTGTTCTTCCAAAACTGTCCACCAACTAGGTCCTGCAAAGGCAAATAAGCACGCCCTCCAAGGATCTCATTTCATAGCATCATGATAAGTGAATCTAATCAATAAATGATTCACCTAAGCATGTGCATCAAAGATCACTATGTCAAACAATTAAGTCCTCAAAGACATTGTGCGACTTGTCAAACATGAATATGGGAGTGTTGACGAGGTGTCCTATTGGGTAGATCTTTCCCTAGGTCAAGGAGAGTTTCAAAGAGATCCCTCTCTAAGCCATGTAAAGTGGGTGAAGTGGTTAGGGTCAAGACTCAATGGGTATAGGGCTCATGACATACAAGAGGTCGTAGTGTCTCATTCATGGGTGCCTTTGTAGAGGGTGTGTGGTACCTTCGTTTGCAATGCACTTTTTGCAAGCCCATTATTTTTCCATTCTTTCTTTCTTTCATAAATCTAAGAAAAAGTTGAAGGCCATTATCCTGGTGTGGTGTCCAGATAATGACAGTGTCACCCACAAACACCTAGTGAAAATAAGAAGGTTGGCTCATAATGAGACCCCCTTTCTCTCAGTCATGCAACTAAGACCCATTACCCTGTCTTGGTGACCAGATGATGGCAATGTCATACCATTATATATCCATGATCATGATAGGATGGCTCGTGATGAAACCTCCTATCCTCCAACTAACCTTTTAAGCATTCATAATCATTATTCTTGTGGTCCCCCTTTTCTTACAGATAAGTGTTTCGTTGCTTTCTTGGGTGATCCTTGGGCGAAGCATGTAGAAGGTTCATACATAGGATTTTATCTTTTACCCAAAATCAATCCCTCTGGGATTTCAGTCCCTTCTTCCCATTATATGAGGGACAACCCCTTCTTGGGTCAATACACCCTAAAATCCCAAGAGATAAGGAAATGGGGGAAAATAGTGATGGAAAGTGGTAATTATGGTCGAGAATGGTACGATGGCTCTTCAAGGGAGTTCCTAGTAGCAAACCCATCCCCAAGGAAGACCACTTACTAGGGCACAATGTCAACCACCAAGGTGAAGCAGGAAAAAAGGCATAATGTCCAAGCATATATCATGAAATCTAAAGCAATCTAAGATACAACATACTTCAATGCCTTAAATATTGAAATGATGCACACCATAATACTGACTTGTACCTCATGGAGCAAGGCCCACTTCCTTCTGAAAGTTAGCTTATGTGGTGGATTCCATCTGAAAATATGTGACCTCTATGGTGGTGAGAAGGGTCTCCATCTGTGCAAAAGGATATTGTTGTTCATCTAGTCTCTTAGCACTCCATATCTGCAACCTGAGGGCCTCAAGACATAATCTCCTTAGTTATCCACAAAATGGGGATAAAAGTCCACATCTTTCTTTTTCTTTCTCTGAGTTCACATACTTCTTAACTTTCATCGGCAACTTCTCTAGAAACACTTGGGCTTATTTCTTAAAACTTAAGAGTGAATTTTTTTACATGTTTTTGGCCTAAAATACCCTTGTAGAAAAACAATCTAGACATCAACTTCATAGGTTAAGAATAGATAATGGAGGCGAATATGTCAACAACAAATTCACAACTTACGACATTGCACAAAGCATTTAAATGCAACATATTGTTCCATATACACCATAACAAAATGGTGTTCCTAAGAGAAATAATTGAACCTTAAAGGAAATGGAAAATTATATGACCCACTAAGGGATTAAGTATTGATTATTGGGTGGAGGCCATTAATTTTGACAATTACATAGTAAATTTCACTCCCACAAACGATTTAAAAAAAAAAACAACGGAAGAATCACAGAGTAAAATTAAACTACATGTAAGCGACTTTCATGTGTTTGGTAGTGAAGCCTAGGCTCAAACTCTTGATGAAAAAAGGAAATCTTTACAGCCTAAAATTGAGAGGTTCATTTTTGTTGGATATTATGAAGATGTAAAAGGTTATAGAGTTCTTCAACCTTCATTCAAATGAAATAATTGTTAAAAGAGATGTTATATTTGATAAAAATCTCTCAGCTTGCAAGCATAATTCGACATTTTTTCCATCTTTGAATTGTGATCCATCTTTGAAGTTTGTGCCATCTTCTGATCCTATTTTGTTTTCTTCTTTAGATGATGATAGTGAGGATGAAAATCCACCTTTTCTTGCTCACCTTCCTCCAGTTGAGTCCATTGAACATGAACTTGCGCCAACACCACAACTTCTCAGATGGGTCCGTTCAAAATGAGAAATAATTTGTGATATTGTCGGTGATCCTATAAATCAATGTCATACACGTTCAAAGTTCTAGGGAGCCTCCTCTATTTTGGATCAAGTTTCAGAGACTCGTGATCCTAAAACATTTGTAGAATCTTCTAGCCATCTAGATTGGGACACAAAAATTAATGAAGAATATCATTCCTTAATGGGGAATATTTGTCATATGTACATGGGTGTACAGAACTAAGTATGCATCAATTGGAAGTGTTGAAAGACATAAGGCCCAATCAGTTGCCAAAGGATTCTCTCAATTTAAAGGAATTGGCTACAATGAAACATTTGCCTTTGTAGCCAAAATGAATTACATCCTCCTTGTTTTATCCTTTGTCTCCTCACATAAATGGGAGGTCCATTAGATGGATGTTAAATCCGCCTTTTGGCATGGGGATTTGGAATAAGAAATCTACATGGAACAACCTCCTGACTATGTTTAGAATGACTCTAGCCTTGTATGCCACCTTAAGAAATCTCTCTACGTTCTTAAGCAAGCTCCTCATGCTTGGTAAGCTAAAATGGATAGCTTTCTTCTTGACACTAGATTTTTTAGATGTCATTCTGACCCCAATGTCTACACCAAGAAATTAGGAAGCCATCTCATAATAGTTTTTCTTTATGTTAATGACCTTATGCTCACTAGTAGTAACCCTAAAATTTTAACCCATGTGAAATCCAACCTTAAGAAAAAATTTGAAATGACAGACTTAGGATTTTTGCATTATTTCCTTGGCCTCCTAGTATTGCAAACTAAGGAATTTCCCTTTCCCAGTCTAAGTATGCATGTGAACTTTGTCGCTTTCACATGGAAGATCGTAAACCAACCCCTTATCCCTTTTTGTATGGAGTCAAAGTCACTGCCACCTATACTACTTCTAAAGTCGTTTCCACTTTATATTGTTGGTTAGTTGGTAGCCTATTATATTTGACCCATACCCATATTGATGTTTCCTTTGTTGTTGATCTTGTTGTCCGATATATGAAAACACCCCATGAAATCCATTGGAAAACAACAAAAAGGATACTTTGGTATATCTGGGGTACAATTTAGTTTAGGATACATTACAACTCACGGAGGAATCCATTATTGGTTGGTTTCATTGATTTTGATTTGGATGGTGGCCTTGATGATTGAAAGTCTATTGCAAGTTATGTTTTTAGTATTGCTTCCAAACCTATCATTTGGGCTTGTAAGAAACAACAAGTTCTTTCTCTTTTTTCAGCATAAGTAGAGTACTGAGAAACGATTAATGCAATTCAAGAAGCTTTGTGGCTTCGACAGATCCTTTTAGATTTTGGATTCCAGCGATAGCATCTGACCACCCTCTAGTGTGACTATCATAGTGCCATCAAGCTCGCCAAATATCCAATTCAACATCAACGTAGAAAACACATTCAGCTACAAATGCACTTCATCAGAAAGTTCATCCACGATCACTTCTTGAAGTGCTCATTTTCCCTACACATGATCAAGTTGCAGACATTTTCACAAAGTCTCTTATAGAAGTGAAGTTTTCCAAACTTTGATCTTTGTTAGGAATTCATGAAGTTTCCATTAAAAGGGGATAGGATCTAATTCCTCCTTCCTTATCCTATTGTGTCACCTTTGTAAATCCTTCAATTCTATCCCAAGTTGTACTTAAGGGGGGATGTTAAGATATTTAGACACTTAGGATTTACTTAATATCAACTTGGTCCAATATGTCTTTAGGTAAAAGTGTGTTTCTTTAGTATGCATAAGTATGCATTTGTATTTATGTAATCCAATGGTCACAATATGTTTTAGACATAAAGTGATATGATGGATCATATTCTCCTCAATACTACCGGTTATTGATCCATGGCTTAGCACTCCATTGGTTCATGATCTCTAATTAAAGATTATGGAGGGTCATTTGCTAAAGATTGATTGTTAGAAACTCTTATATACAAAATTTTCTTTTGCATTAATATGTTTTCTGAAGTGGTCACATTGGTTGAGGCCATGGAATTTTTCTTTCTTAGAGGGTTTTAACCACAGTAAAACAATGGTGTACATATCTTTGATCTGGTTGTATGAGCATTTGCTTAAGGTGTTCATCCTATGTGGAAATACCCTATTTTGTTGAACAATAAGATGGATCTATTCTAGGGACCATCAAAGTTAGAAAATGGGTGGTTTCTTTTTTATTGCTAATCCTTTGAGAAAAACCTTCCAATACGGAAATCATTTGACAAGAACCTTCCAATACGGAAAAACGGAAGGCATTTATCACTAGGTACTAATATCTTTTAATATAAATTACCTCCTAAGAAAAAGATACTTGGCATGAATTTGAGTTTCTAAGTAAGGTAGTAACTGGAGCTAGTCAATATTACAAGCATTTATCTAGAACCTTCCAATGTTACCTTACATATCATAGATCAAAGAAAGAAGATGGTTGTTGTTGCCATCCTTATACACACTTGCAAACATGAGCTAAGTCCTTCTTACTTAGTGTGTCCTTGGAGGCACAATGCCTAGGTTCAAAGCTCACGCTGTCACTTTGACTTGAACCTCTTCTGTCTAGGCTTACTCCTAGGGAAGCCAAGGGGGGTAGACCCTAGTTGCTAGATATGATTAACGTTATGTTCTAGGAGTTGGTTTTAGTTAGTTACAAGGTTGGGGGAAAATAATAACCTATGATGCAAAGGCAACAATGCAAGATGCAAGATTTACTTATGTCAAGCAAGCCCTTCCCTAAGTCAACTAAGACTAGTGCCTAAGATTGGGCAAAGGGGTCAACTAATGTTTGAGGAAGTTTGATTACAAAAGACTTACAAATAAAACAATGATTACAATTACTTCGCAACAATGTTAGATACAAATCCACAATTAGATACAAGATGAATAGATGATACAATAGATACAACAAAAATATCTAAGAACTACGAAATATAAAGATACAAAAAGACAATTTAACCATGTGTTTTAATGTGCAGGAAATAAAGGATTTCAAAGCATCGATATCATCAACACATTAAGACAAGCATGCCCCAATAACACTTACTCTATTGCATTGTTTTTCAATGGCAACATCAACACTCAAGAACCAACAAGAAGATGCCTCCAAATGGGATGCGCTATCTCTTGAAGGATCACACCATAAAGAACACTTAACAAATAAAATGGAAAGATTGAAAGAACAAGTGCTCAACAATACTTAAAAGATTGACACTTAGATAATTAACCCACAAAGAAGTGTATTTGCATGTAAAAATGAAAGATATGTGTGCTTGCAAGTAAAGTTTTAAACAACCATAAGATGTACCTAAGAGATTGATGCCTAAAACACTAAGTGGATTAAAAGTTGATTAAAGATTATTAAAGATTTTATTACCCTAACTAAGTGTCAAACCAAAATCCTCCTCCCCCAATTATCAAATGGTTGTTGGATGCTCAAGAAGTGAGACAACGAGGCCTACCTTAGCTTCACAGGTCAACCCTAAAGATCCGAGTACTCCTGGAAAGGACGTCGCGCGTCGTGAGATCATCCCCGACCTAGCACCTTCTGTTGCCTTCCTCAAACCCCGTTTTAGATGGCGAAGATGGAGAATTTAGGTGTCCTATTAAGTCTAAAATGTTTTTATGCCTAAGGACTAAGTTTTTTAAGGTGTTTGAGAGTGTTCAAGTGACTTTTACTTATCCAAAATTAGTGAAAAAGTGCTAAAACCGAAACTTTAATCAGCCCCAAAGATGTGTTTTAAATCTTAAGAATGAAGCATGTAAACACATATAGCATGTATAATGGATTGCTGAAAAGAACAAGTTATTCCTACACCATTTACTTAACCAAGAAAGTTTGCAAGCTTGAAAGAAAATAATGTTTTTAAAGGACAAGAAGAGCTTGCCAAAGAAAGAAGAAAATGCTTTAGCTCATCACCACTTAACCATGAGTGTTATTGCATTAAGAAAAAGTGTTAAGAGATGAAAAGTACTTGCTGAAATACGAGTGTGTCCCTACGCCATAAACATGCCCCACATATACTTCAAACTTAGATGATGAAAAATGGCTTTAAAGATAAGTTATTTGCAAGTTAAAAGGATTATTTCTTAAACCACCATCATTGCATTAAACCATGTGATATTGCATTAGAACATGTGTTATGAAACTTGAAAGATTATAACATGTAAGTAATATTATGCCCCAAGGACTTAAGCTAAGATCTAGTATGTGTATGATATCTACCTCTAGAGAATTTTAAACATATAAGCATAAGCAAATCATCAACACATTACTAATCTAGCCATACGATATTGGGAATGTCTCACCCAAGGTGTAGGCAACCATTAAGAAAATAACTTGAAATAAAAAACAAGAAACAAAACCACTCACAATGGCACAAGGTGGAGGTAAGCCTACCTTTGTTGTGCCAAAGAGGGTTTGGAAGCAAGAGAATGACTTTAGAAATGCTAGAAAGAGAAGGGAAAGGGTAAGTTTTTGTTATCCAATCAATGGAGAAGTTCTTGAGGTGTTGTATGACCGAAAGTGGGCAGCATAACCCTTATACCTAGTAAGAACCTGCAAAAACCAGCAAGCTATTGCTTGCTGAAAACGCTGCACAACACACCACAAGTCAAGAAAAATTTATGTTTTTATGCAGAAATTTTTCACATAAAAGTATCCCAATAAAAATAAATTTAATGTGATCTATCTATGATTGTTAGCAAACTGAAATATGGAGAGAATGAGTAAATAAATCAGATCTGAAAAGCAATAGAGTTTAGGTAGGGTTTAAGAATAGACTCTTCCTTGAGGCTAGCCCAATAAAACCCTAGAGGTAAACCTGCAAAAGTTGTGAGAAAAACTACAAAAATAGATAGAATGTGAGTAGATCTAGATGGTAAAACAAAATACTTTGAAATACCCAAATGAACACTTCACTAGATCTATGATAATAATACCACAAATCTATCCAATCAAAATACTTTGCTTGGAGCTTCTACTCTAGATCTATAAACTTGAAGCAAGAATGAGAGAGAAAAATAGAACAAGATCACCTCAATAGTAGCAAGAAGAAACAAGAATACTCTTTGTTTCTTCATATCCTCCAAAGCCTTTATATTACTCAAGAGGAGAGTCTTGTAAAACATGTTTCTCCAACACTCTCAAGAGCAAAATGGAAAAGAAGCACAATGAACAAGAGAGAGAGAGATGAAGGGAAAATCCAGTAGCATAACAATAGCTCAAGATATGGTATCAAATGAGTGAGGGAGGGGTTCTATTTATACTTGGGAAGACAAATCTACCCCTCTTGGATGAGTTACAAGTGTCACACATCAAAGAAAAGTCACTTTTAGGGTTTTGGTAAGTTAGGGTTTTGGCATGGATGGATGAAGTGGAAATGAGTTGGAGTGAGTTGGCAAGGCTTTGATAAGTGAAATGATGAGTTGTAGGGTCTAGGGAGACACACCAAGGGATATAATAAGTCTCCCATTAATTTTTTTAATATTTTTTCACTTTTTGGAGACTTTCTAGAAGGGAGGCACACCACTCTAGGAAAAGTGACGTTTTTGCTTAATGGCTAGGTGAGGGGGTGATGTGAGGGTTGGAAAAGGTTAGGAAAGGTTAGGAAAAATATATCTCACACTTTTCCATCATTACTTTACCCCATTTGCTCAAAATTACAAAATGACATTTTTCCTATGTCATGATTTAGCAATTAAAATTGTTGTTTTGATTGACTGAGATTCCTGGTGAACAAACACCTAGAAAAAGTTGTCCGACTGAGCTGAAACTTGGTACAAGGGTGTAGGAGGTCTCATTCCATTTCTTTTGAGCATAAATACCCCTATCAAAAACCCAAGGACCTAGTTTTTACAATATTTGCTCAAAAACAATTAATCAATTAAATAATTAAACCTTCAACCTTAGGAAAATTTAATTAATTTAATTAATTAAAAAAAAACTATCTAGACTCGACGAAATTCCGCGAAACTTTCTAAGTTGTCATACATGGTCATTTACATCATTCCTAAACAATATCTACCAGAAGATAACCCCATTAGAACGCCTTTCACCACTTTGGAGGAATTATTGCTGGTGGGAGGGAAAAACTCAAGGGAAATTAATAAGGATAAAAAGCCCAATTAATAACCTGAGGATAAAAAACCCTCAATGAAAGGAACTCTCCTAATAAATAAATCCCAAAGTAACTGACCTAACTATGACCCATGCAGACTTATTACATTATTAACCCACACAGGGGTGTGGAAATTCCATTTACAAAAATATGTGTTGGAGGCATAAATTGCCCAGTAGAACCAAATTGTCTTCAACATATTAGCATATGATGATGCATCTCTTCATGGCACATGGAGTTGACCCCCTAGTTGAATAAGCGGTCAATAGTAGTAAGACAAAGTACAAACAAAAACCACCACTACTTTTCCTTATGGTATCCAAGATCGCCAAAAACACAACTCTCTAAAGGATGGGCCTTTCAAAAATACTTTGGAACTTTTTTCTTTTGTTTGGGTAAGTAAAAGAATTATATTATCACCATGTATAGAATACAATATTTTAAACAAATGCTCTTGCTATCAATGTGACTTAGTCCTGATTTGTAAATTATTCAGCCCTTGTACATGAATCAAATAAATTTTGAACTAAATTTATAGACTTTTCATGACATATTTAGATATTCAAAATTTAACAGTGCCATGATTGACCATTACAACATTCTACTCTTTGAAATGATCATACTTAAAAGTAAGATAACTAGTAGAATCACTTTTCAATGTTTCTTACAAAACCCAAAATCCAAAAACACATGCTTGATATCATTGCATTTCCCACTTTGGATGCATAAAACCATCTTAAAGACCATTCCTAGCTAATCCCTTTTGTTTCACCATTCCCTTGAGAAGAACCTTCCAATCAAGAACTCTAAATTTGAAGGCGCTAGGAGTGATGCTTCAACCAACCTAAATTTCCTTTAGCACCACCCTCTAAAATTTCTCACATGACCCATTGCCCAAGCAATTGAAGGCATTGGTCTTCACCACTCCCCAACCACTTTAAATAAATTTCCATTTTTCCATTTTGTTCATGTTGCTAAGCTCTCTTTAACTCTCACTACTACTTCATAAACATTGAGCCTAATAACCCATATAGGGAAACCCTCATTGGTTAGGAATCCATTTATCCTAGCCTAAAGTGCAGAGGATTGTTGATGAGGTGATAGTGGCCAACCTCCTAAGTTACACAAGGTGCCCTATCTTTGGGAATTTAAACTAAAGGTGTTGGTTTGTGTGGTAACACTATTAAATCCTTTCCAAACTAATATAGTTTGTCTCATTGGGAAACCAACAAGAGGAGAAATACAAGTCTCCAAACATTATTTTCTTTATGGAAACTCATGAGACTAGAAAGAAACTACTACCCAAGTTTATGAGATATTCTTGGATTCCAGTGAATTGACTAGTTCTCTAACATGGAACCAAAGGTTCATGTAAAGTTGCTTGTCTATTCAAAGTCCTTCCATATTTTAACCACTGAATGTAGGTGTAGATCTCTACAAATCCTTGCTGTTATAAAATTATGAAGATGAAAAATGAAACTACTAACATAGCTAGCAAATAATTCTAGTTCCTTTCAAGACTTTCTTTCCATACAATGAAATCAAGTGTAGAATAACATTTTTCTGAACAAGAAATTCCAATGATAGACACCAAAAGAACATATGATATTACCTGGTTTATAGCTTGTCCTTTCTAGTGATCACAACATCCCATGAGTATTGATATGCAAAAACTTGTAGCTAAATACTCAAGAAATTTTCTTCATTCATCCATCCACAATGTTCAAAAAGAAATAGATAATAGACAATAGTAATATGAGCAGTGTTGCCAGAGCGTGGGAGCGAAGCGGGAGCGGGAGCAGGAAGCGGGAGCATGGGAGCACATTTTTCAAAAAATGGTCGGGAGCGAAGCGTCTCCGGAGTGTTTATATATATATATATATATAAATATATATATATTAAAAAAAAAACATGTAGAATGCCAAACTAGATGCAAAATTTATGAAACATGTATGTTTGTGATACTTCCAATATATGAAATGCCATCTAAATTCCATATTATCCATC
>ML777693.1:1558829-1569390 GCA_009831015.1 Picea engelmannii | reverse complement strand
GAGTACTCAAATCAAATGGTTCATACACCCCTACACCCTTGGACCAAGTCTTAGCTCATTTGGACAAGTTTTGCTCAGTCTTTGTCCATGAGGAGTCAAAGTCAGTCAAAAATCAGCATGTAATTGGCTTAATTAAAATTGCCAAATTTTGTAAAATTCATGAAAGTCATGAGAGAGTGTGGGAAAAGTGTCCCAATAGCCTTCCTAAGTTGGGAAAACATTTTCCAACTTAGAAAACCCCCTTAGCCTAACCCACAACCCACATTCATCTTCCTCTTAGAAGAGCCCCCCCCGCTCTTTGCCCAATATATCATAAAAAATGAAATACACCATGGGAACCCCTAAAAATTTAGGAAAGTTCCCCACTTGACCCCCCTTGGCTTCCCTGGGAGTAAGCTTAGACGGAAGAGGTTCAAGTCAAAGTGACAGCGTGGGCTTTGAACCTAGGCACTGTGCCTCTAAGGACACACTAAGTGAGTAGGACTTAGGTCACGTTTGCAAGTGTGTATAAGGACGACCACACCTAGGATTCGAGGGATTATCAGTTGTAGAGGATTTTTCAACAACAACAATTATCATCCATATGGCCACAATTCTCACATAATTTATGGCTGTAGCTTTCCATAAATTCATTTATAATATGCTCATGGTATTTTTTGCAAGGATAAGTCTCTCAATTTCCCCAACCGAATGCTCCTAATAGTTTGGACTCTCTATTAATTCGAACGACACCTCCAAATATTCAAACTCTTCTCCTCCATACCTTCCCGATAATTCAGGCTCTCTATTAATTTGAATAGCACCCTTGAACGCTCAAACTCTTCTCCAAACCTTCAAACTAAATGATAGTTTGCTTGCATGGAAAAATATATAATTTAAATTTTCACAGCATGAAGGGGCCACATATGCTTACAGAGACCCATCTATCTCCTTCATGCACTAACCCTCAAGGCTTAATTAAAATAGTGATTAAATAATAATCAAGGGACATAATAATGGTTGCAAGGACTTTGGGTTAAGTCACTTACTACGGTCCTTTCCCTTAGCTTACTTAATTCCCCTTGTCTTTCCCCTCTTGTGGAGTCATAGCCCCCCATTATTTTTCCCTTCTCTTTTGTAGTCGATGATGTATTTTTTTATTATCATTCAATGTACAATCTTATATATTACATCATTTGGCTTTTAGGCATTCATCATATACATTCACAATACTGAACCAGAGGTCCAAATTGGGGTATTACATTCCCCTCCCCCTAGATTTTGCATCGTCATTGATACACATCATTATTATATTTAGTAACAACAATTTTTACATCAAAATAAATGTAGATATGCCTAACTCATAGCATCCTCCAACTCTCATGTTGCTTCATCATTCTTCAACTGCATCTGCAATGTCATCCACTTGTTTGAAAATTTGCATAGTTGTTGGCTATCTTGTACACAATGCACCTCCATTGGCTTTCACTAACTTGATAATTTCCAGGTCTTAGCATATCAACATGTTCCTATATCAATTATCAAGAGAAACATTGTTATAGCCATTTTTATGCAACATTTATTCTCTCCATAGGAATTTTCATCCCACAATGTCAGAATATATATTCATAACACAAAATAAGTATGAAATTTTAACCCAATACTTATCTATGGGTATATTCTTTACTTCACAAGGTTGCCATAGGAAAGAGTTCAACTCACTGTCCTTCCTAACACACCCTCCTTGATTCCAACTATCATGTCACATGAATCTCTCATATCAGATTCATTTAAGATGCCTCTTCCTTGCCGCACTCACCCTTCTAGGTTTAGGTATCCCCTTCTTTGCCAAAGAGTCCCTTGGGAAATCTAGCTTGCCAAGGTTTTCATTAGAAAGAAGAGTGCCAACTTACTACCATGGATCTATTGGTAGTATCTAATCAAATAATAACTCGTGGCAATCACAAGGTTCTGGTGTCATCACAATGGCCTTCTTCTTGGGATTTCCATATTTTAGCAGTCATCATTTTCCATAACTCTGTTCTCCTAACAGATATTTCATGTAGTCCATCCAAATATGACTACTTTGGCATACCATTTTTCATTGCAACATCACAAAAACTCCTAAAATGATCTCGAAACTCATGCATTTATCAATAATTTTGTCATTTTAGTTGTAATCATATTTATTGCAAGGAAATATAACACAAGCATGTATTCACACAATGCATTCAAATAATGCATTCAAGCATATATGTGAACATGTATGTGTGCATAACCATAACTTACCAACTTACATAATTTATTCATGCACATCTACTCAATGCATCCTTTCATTGAATTAAGAATACCATATTCTTATGTCATGTATTACACCATGATGAGTTGGAAGGTCTAGCCAACAATTTGACACATCATCCAGCCACCTCCACGATATTTGCTCGACCATTTGAACACCTTCCTCTTTGGCCCAACACAACATCGGAAATATACCCTTTCTCTGCTAAATAGTCCCTCAAGCATACTAGAAGGCATTTCCTTTCTTTGCTCTGCAGTCCCTTAAGAAACCCTTAATCTCTAAAAGTGTTCTTAGTGTTGGCAAGAATGTTACTGTCTAGGACACCAAAACATGTAGGAATACCATTGGACAATTGTGTAGTTATATAGCCTTTCCATATCCAACATCACTATGGAATCACACATGACTATCTCACATGGCATTTTAATCTCACAAAAGGATCATAAGTCTTGAATTCCCTTGATTATTAGTTCATATCCAACACACATGACATAGCATTTTATCGCATATGAATTCATTTAAAAGATTAAACAACTTTTATATGTCTAAGGCTTCTTGCTTTACCACACTAGGTGGAATATCATTCGCATAAATGCATTCAAGTCACACAGACATATTAATTTATGATATCAAATCCTGACTGAAGGAATTCTTACTTAAATTCCCTTCAGTATCTATGCAACAAGACTTGGAAAAAGGGAAATCCCATAGTATATGCTTCATTATTTCTTCCTTGAGGTAGGAAGGGAAAATCCCATGAAAGAGGCCACTCTTAGCTAAGTGAGCTTTGGTAGGAAGGCCCTGGTATTTCACGAGCTAAGAAAAAACATGGAACTTATAGGACACCCACATTGTCCACAAACTATGCAATCTATGAATCCACAGGTCCTCATCCTTCGAGGATAACCATCCCGCATTAAGAACTGGACCAAGATGATGGTGATGATGAAGAAGGGAGTACAATTTTGGGTTCCCTTTCTCTATGCATGGAACTATTGATTTTGGCATAGAATTAGTAAGAAATCATGACTTCATGTTGACAAGATTCACTATCTCACATTGGGATGGATCAATGGTTGATAGAAAATCTACTTCGGATATGTGTTCAAAATTGTTTTAGGTGAAATTTCATGGACCAACAAGAAGAAAAACACGATTGCAATATCTTCAACAAAGGACGAGTACAAATTTGTTGTAGGAATTGCATGTGAAGCTATATGGTTGAGGTGGATACTTGAATATACAAGAGTTAAAAATGATGTAGTGATTGACAATTGTTAACCCCCCATGCTTAGGGGTAACTAGAGGATGTCATGTCTCGTGACTCGCAATGGAAAACATGATCCCTACCATGATGATGATCAACATGTCCACATATCGTAGCCCAACAGACCCCCTCATTCACCTTTACAGCTACAAGTCAACCAAGGCTCATCACATCCAAGCAACCCAGTGTGTGGGAGATCGTAAGCCATCATCACCATAAGGTATGTTAGTCTTTCTTTCATGCAAAGTGTTGTGCTTAATTTGTTGAGCATGTGGATACAGATCTTTGGTTGAAGTTGGATAATGGATCATTGGTTTGGGAAATTGTGTCAGTTGCCTTGTTTCACCTTGGTGGTCAACTTCTATGCCCTAGTCCTGTGTTGTCATTGCCTAGGGAAAAGGGGTACTATTGGGGGGCCCTCATAAGGGTAATGTTTCGTTCCCCACCATACTTAACAATTTCCATCCTAGAGCCTCTTATAGTGTATTAAACTTTGGTAATGGGTAATGGTTCATTCTATCATGAGAAGAGGGGATGAAGGCCTAGAGGTTGATTGTGGCTTCTACTAAAAGAATAAGAAAATGATACTAAATAAAGAAGGGAATGATAAGAAGAGGAATAAAAAAATCCAGTCCAAACTTGAGATCTACCCTTTCAGTGCTCACCCCGGTCCCAAATAGTAATGGTATAGCTTGAAACCTTATAAAAGGGGACTTGTAAATATGATAAAGAAGACTAGTAAGATGGTTGATAAAGGGGGATTGGAAAAAATAACACCTAAGAATGAGGTAACTCAAGCGAAAGTGCACCCTCCACAAAGGCACTCATAGAAATGGATTAAATGACACCATAATCCATGAAGTAATCCCTAAAACCATATCACTTCCACACTTACTCTTGAAGGGTTTATTTATTTATTTCCTGCTTCCCTCAAGACCTATCCCTCTACCTGGGTTATTTTATTTCTTGCCTAGGTGGCACACCTAATAGGGTTGGATGAAGGCCCTCCCATACATAAACTTGTCAACTTACATGGGGTCCTAGGCTGGTGTGATGCTTGAAGGGGATACTAACGTGAATTGTTTGCATGGTTTATATCTTAAGTTACAACTTACTTTGCATGCTTTAAGGACTAATGTTTCTTATGAACCTTGGATAACCTTGTCTTTTACTTTGGTTTGTTTTGGATGGCCTTGACATGGTTCTTTGAGGGATGTCCTGGGCTTGTACCCGGGACATTTTGCCTTTATTGCAGGACCTTGGCACATGTGATGGAGAGAAATGGGCCATTTGGTGACTCACCACCCTCAGACATCAGCTCTCACATCCTTGTAACCTTGGATGACGAATATATGGGCTTGGTATGAACAGATTTAGTCATGATGGTACATAGATGGGCTGCAAGCCCATAGGCTGGGCAGAGTACCCCGAAGCTTACTTTTCACTAGGATCATGGACGTTGCAACAACAGACAGTTAGAGACATGGCTGAGACGAGATGCAACTCCTCAGGGCCTGGACACAACGCCTAGATCCTGGACGTTGGCTCTATTTTGGCGATGACGTCACCTTCTAAAGTTTGACACAGCTAGGGTTTGGTGATTTCTTGGGCTATTGATGATGCATGGCATGCATTTTCGTGAAGAGAGACACAACTTGCTCCCACCTTGCTCCAAATTGATGCCACATTGCCTTTGGAGGCCCCCTCCTTTCCTAAGGAGGTTGGATGTCTCACATGTATGGCTCATTATAATTTATCAAAACATTTTGCACTTTAGCAGTTGTAAATGTTAAATGAGGGGTTGGCCCCACTTATATTTTGTTTTTGACATATTATGTGGACAAATATTTTAGGGTAGCCTTATATAAAAAGGCTAACCCTCACTTTCATTTCATGATCATATTTTCCTCACCAATGTGAGAGCTACTTCTGAAATTTTCATCCCCTTTGGGGTTATTGGTCTTTCTCTCTCATGCTCTATGCTTGGAATGGATCTCTTGTGGATGGTTTGCTAATTTCGGATAGATATTTCTGCAATTAGGGTTAAATGCTCATGGTTTCTTGGATGAAGTAAGTAAATTTCTTCAATTTTATGATATGTTGTTGATGTAAATGGTGAAATTGCTATTTTGTTGCAAAAAGTCTTGTTTATTGAAACCCTAAGAGAGGAACATAAGTGCTTCTTCCTCTCACAAGGTCTTGTTTGTCTAAAATTGGTTAGTTGTCCTTGTTAGGGTTAGAACCCTAAATCCCTGAAGTGCTAGCACTTTAGGATTTTATCCCTAGACAATTGATCTTTGATCTAGTTGAAGCTACAAGAAGGGACAAACAATATCTAGGGCCCCAAAATGCTTGCACGCTAGACATCCTTCTCCTTAAATTCTAAAGCCTAAGGCCCAGATGTGCTTTCACCTTAGGGTTTAGACTCTACCTCTTGGTTTCAAGTAGATCAACCTTCAAGCTTGGATGCATTTGAAACTCCATATCCCTAGAAAGGCACTAATCTAGAAGTGACCCTTGCGGTGAAAACAATTGATTAAAACCTTCTTTCAAACCTCTCAATTATCCTACTAACTATACTAACTCTAACTCTAGAAAACTCATTATATTGTTTGCTGTTGTTATAAAATTTTGCTACATCCATCTAAAACTATATTAATTTGCTTCATACACTCATCTAAAGGTGGCTTAATTCACTCAGAAATTTCTTTTAACAATTGGATTGTATTCTATTGGTTATATGCTTACTTTCATGGTCAATTGTGGTATTTTTGAGCACTAATTATTGCTTATGTTACAAATCATTCACTGCTTTCATATAATTGTTTACTGCTGCAAATTTGTAACAGCCATAGCAATCTAACTTGTCTAGTGCCTAACAGAGGTCATTATTGCATACTTTAGCTTGGAAGATTTTATATATATATGCTGCAAAGTGTTTTTGTTTCGTGCAAGGACAACAAACTACATCACAATCTCTCTTTTCTAGACATAGACCAACCAAATCAGTGATCAAGATAGGGGGTAGTAGGCTTGGCTACTAAATTTTCTATTTGATCCCTTGAGGTCACCAGGGAAGCCTCCCTTGTGGTGGACCTCCTCCATCACTAAAATGAGGGAAGATCCTAGTAAGGTGATAGTGGTAGTTTCTTCCATAGTTACACAAGATTTGGGGATCTTGTTGTGGGCTTTGAACAAGTAGAAATCCTGCGATAACAACAATCAAAGAGTTTAGAGGTTGGTGAAAAATGTAGTTTTCCACTCAAAGATGATCTGTAGATTTATCATCACTTTGTTCATGAGAAGGTTTAGAGTAAGAGATAGAGATTGTATATTGTCCTTCTCAGGATAATTAGCTCATGTAATCACCACGCCATTGTGCAATGACAAATTTGTAAAATGTGGAGACAAGATTGGTGTAAAAATTAACATGTTAGCTAAGTCACATGACATGAGGACATGGGAGATGGAGGTCATGTGGATACGAGTATCTGACACGAGACATGTTGACCCTGAAAACAGGACATGGGGGACACATTTTAAATATATATTTAAGAAAAATTACAAATTACAAATACAAAAATGAAATACAGACATAAAGATCTAATTTTTTTAGAAACTAGAACATTTACAAAATATTGATACAACTACTTATTACATCAATCACATATGTCATAAACTAGAAGTTAGAACCATAAATTATAGTTTTCTTATTAAATCATTTGATGTCATTGGGATCCAAATGTTTTACAATAGATACTGAGTCACTGATACTATAGGTGGGAATGCTAATGGTAATTACAAAACATGGTAGATACTAGAACTGTAAATGGAAGAATCTCATAGCTCATCACTGTTAGTAGTCCTCCTCCATGTCAAAATCATCAAAATCACCACCATTGCCACTGCTCTCTCCTCCATTCTCCTCCTCCTCCTCCTCCTCCTCTATATCCAATCCAATATATGCATCTATTGGTGTCGAGGATGACCCCTCAAGAGGATCACCATCATCAAAAGTGGTTGGCTCTAGAACATGCTCTAACACTGGTTCATTAAGATCCTATGTTGTAGGAAATGATCCCCTAGCCCACGTTTTGGTATAGAAAATGTGTCGAAATGTCAAAATGGGTACAAAACGGATTATAAAGGTTTTCAGCCATACCGTACAATGTTTCCCAATTTGGAAATGCCATATGGTACGGCCAATGACGTTTCTAGGCCGTTTCGAAGCAAATGAAAGTTGTTTCCATGGCTTTTTCTTGCTATGCGGGTCCATCCAGGTGACCAAGAGGGTTGAGGGTCCCTTAGGTAGAAAATAATCCCTTCATTAACCATTAATAAACATTTTAAATCTATCCACATGTTCAATTAACTATCATCACCATTTCACCCACCCTAGTAATGAATGGTAATTTTTAATGGTAAGTAAAGGTGACATTCTCCTTTATCTTTCATTTTCATCATTTTACTTAAATTTTTAACATTACCATTAATTGTTTCAGGATGTTTGAGAGTGGTTCCAACCTCATTGGAATTTATATGCAGAAAGTAGAATTTTAGGTCCCATTCAAAATTTAGTAGACTTAACGGTTTTCAAGATTTCAAGATTGGAAGGATTGCAACGTTTCCACTAGATTCTGTCATGTATGAGGGTATGAAACTCGCATTTAATCAAGAGCACCATGTTGAAATCTCTCACTCCAATGGTCCAACCCTAGGTATCTTGTTATCTAGTGATTTTCTTATTGCAAATTAGATTAGCAACTCACAAAACAAAAATACATTGCTGGAATATTCAACTCAAATAAAGATAGAGGAAGCAACACTGGAAACCTAAAATCTCAACCACAGTACACAAAGATATTTTTCCCATCAACTAAGCTTATAATTCAAATAACTTCAAAGCTTACTAGGGATCCCTTACTGGGAAAATGGCCCAATTAGAAAATAGACAAAGTACATCAAAACCTGACTTAATGATCTGTTGCCAAAACTGTTGTATGATCTTGTACGTCTACAACTCAACTAATATGATGATACCCACATTGACTGCGTGACATGTAAAATAATACTCGCGCTATCTGCACGACCTCTACACTTATACTTGCGCTATTAATGCGACCCGTACTAGAATACCTTCGTTGTCTTGTAGCGGCTGATCCTTCTGTTGCACACTTGCTCTTTCTCTTCCTTTGGCCTAGATCTCTAGATGGAATTCTTTCTCCACCTATCCAGGATCTCTTTGAATCATAGTCCTTCTTGATCCAACTCTCTTTGTATCAACCGTGTCTTCCTCCTTCACCCTAGTTTTTATAAGATTGAGTTATGACCTGACCCTAATCTTCAAAGTGATTGGCAGATGAGATTACTTCTCACCTCACTTGAGATCAATGGCTATTATTTAATTCACTAATGCTAATTAAAACATTTCTTTAAATAAAACTCAACTCACTAATAAAAGAACTTTACTTTAATAATTCCATTAATTAAAGTAAAATCTCAAGGTAGAAGGCTTCGAACGACTTCCAAATGTCTAGACACTTAGACTTGTGTGGAAATACTTGTTCGATGTTACTTGTTACCCCCCATTTCTAGAGGTAACTAAGGAGATGATGTCTTGAGGCCCTCAGGTTGCAGACATGGAGTACTGAGAGGCAAATGAGCAGGCAAAACCCTTTCACTCACCACAAATCACCATTTGATCGATGGAAGCAACATCCACCACACTAGTTTGACCCACAAAGGACATCATGTCTTGCTTCATGAGGTAACAAGTCTAGTATTGTGGTAAGCGTCAAAGTAAAATCTCAAGGTAGAAGGCTTCGAACGACTTCCAAACATCTAGACACTTAGACTTGTGCAGAAATACTTATTCGATGCTACTTGTTACCCGCCATTTCTAAAAGTAACTAAGGAGATGATGTCTTGAGGCACTCAGGTTGCAGAAATGGAGTACTGAGAGGAAAATGAGCAGGAAGCGCCCCTTCACTCATCGCACATCACCATTTGATCGATGGAAGCAACATCCACCACACCAACTTGACCCACAAAGGACAATAGGTCTTTCTTCATGAGGTAACAAGTCTGGTCTTGTAGTAAGCATCATTTTAATAATTGAATCATTTGAACATGTTGCAAATGATCCTTTCTTGATTTTGAAAACGTTTTCTTGGAAATAATTCCTTTTGTCTCATTTCAACTTGGTGGTTGACATGTTGTCCTAGTAAGTGGATCACCCTTGGGAAAAGGGTTTCTAATAGGGGGTCTCCTTGAAGGGTCATTGTACCATCCCCACACACACTTATCACTTTCCACACTTCTTCCCTTTTGTTTCCTCGTCTTTTGGGTTTTGGGTCATATTGACCCAAGAAGGGCTTGTACCTCATTTCATGGGAAGAATGGGCTAAAGGACCAAAGGATTGTAGCTAGAAAAAGATAAAATCCAATACATTCTCCTCTAGATGCTCTCCCTGAGGTCCTAAGAGCAATGAAATGCTTCTCCACAAAATTCAAGGACTTGTAAAATAAAATACATAATTAATAAATGTCTCACTTGTTGAGGGAATGCACTTGCAGTGTCTTTTACTTTCCTTGCACATGGCACTCAATGTGTCCCTACATTCAAGCGGAATTGTGGTACTCTTTACATTCCCTTGCATATAGTACTCACTATTCAGACCTTAATCAATTAATGTCAAATAAAGGGTTTGGAAAAAGGTTGATTGAAAATGAGGATGCAACACACTCTCTACAAAGGAACCCATAAATGAGACAATATGATCCCTTGTATGTCAAGAAACCCCATGCCCAAAATTCACACCCCCATCCACCTCATACCCTTTTACATGAATTAGAGAGGGTCTTCTTAGGAAACACTCTGTTGTCGCCCTAATGCACACTTGCAGACGTGAGCTAAGTCCGGCTCACTTAGTGTGCCCTCGGAGACACAATGTCTAAGTCCCTGCCCACACTGTCACCTTGACAGGAACTTCTTCCGTCTAGGCTTACTCCTAGGG
>ML777693.1:1529819-1558729 GCA_009831015.1 Picea engelmannii | reverse complement strand
ACCCTCGCAGGGGTGCGGAGATCCCGTTTACAAAAATATAAGTGCTGGTGTTTAAAAACACCCAGTAGAACCCTGCTGTCTTCGACATAGATAATCTTGATTATATGTGAGTTGACCTCCGTGCTAAACGAGCGGTCAACACACTCCTTGACTCGGGGAATGATCTACCGGATAGGGCACCATGACAAACCTCCCATACTTAAATTTGGCAAGTTGTAGAAGGTCTTTGAGCATTTGTTTATTTTGAAAAGGGGGGATTTGATGCACATGTTTGAGTGGTTCTTTTATTAAATAGGGCTTACTTGGCATGATACTTGTGACTTGTGGACCCTTGGAGGGCATACTTGTTTGTATTTTTAGGGCCTTGCTAGGTGAAAGCTTATTCATGGAGGCACAAGATTGCTTGGACCTTCATAGGGGCATGAAGCCCACTGGGTGGATGATGCGCCCCCTCTCATTGGACACTTGGGAGGATGAACGTTGACTTTGGAGGCACTTGGACACCATGAGATGACCACATTGTGTCCCTTTGCACCTCAACATTGGCCTTGGGAGGCCTAAAACGTCACTTTTTGTGCCCTAGATGTCACATGGAGGCTAAGGTTTTTTATGGAGTTTCATAGTTTGAAGGTGATGTGATGTGGTTTGATGGAGAGAGAGACACATAACATGCACTGGAGCACTTGATGGCAAGGCACATGGCCTTTGGAGGCCCAACGATCTTCATCAAGAGGCAAAACATCTCACTTTGAAGGTGTTGACCGCCTATTTCGACTAGGGGTCAACTCCATGTACCATGAAACTATGTACCTTGGGGTACAACTTTTTTTGAAGACTTCTGGTTCTACAAGGCAATTTTGGCCCTCGACACGTCTTTTTGTAATTGGAATGTCCACTCCCCTGCATGGGATAATAATGTAATGGGTCAGCATGAGTCATATTTTAGTTAGTTACCTAGGACTTTATCATTAGGGAAGTCCTTTCATCAAGTGTTTTTTATCCTCAGGTAATTTTTAATTACCCTTGAGTTTTTCACTCACAATAATCCTCCAAAGTGGTGAAAAACATTTTAATGATCGAGCCCAATGGGTGACTAGGGTCTAGGAATATTGAAAATGGCTATGCTAGACATCTCCTAGAGTCTTGTGGAATTTCGTCGAGTCTAAGTAGTTTTTTTTTTTTTTTTTTAATTACCGAGTTAATGGTAATTTTAATTAAAATTGATGTAAAAATGTAAAAAATAGGTCCTAGGGGATTTTGATAGGGGTGTGAGTACTCAAAAGAAATGTAATGAGACCCCCTACACCCTTGTACCAAGTTTCAACTCAATTAGACAAGTTTTGCTAGGTCATTGTCCCTGAGGAGTCTAAGTCAGTCAAAAATCAACAAATAATTGGCTAAATTAAAAAAGCCAAAAATTGTAAGATGAGCAAAAAGTCATGAGAGAGAGTGGGAAAGGTTTCCTAACCTTTTTCCTAAGTTGGAAAAGTAATTTTCCACTTAAAGAACCTCCCCTTGCTTAGCCAACAACTTAAAGTGGTGTTCCCTTGCTAATTGACATGTGGGAATTAAAAAATTTAAGTGAAAAAAGCCACCTAAACCCTAAATTCGTCCTCCTTGGTGTTTAACTTAATGTTTGACTATAGGAAAAAGGTGTTTTCCCCCTTCCCTCAAACCCTAACTCACTCCCAAAATCCTAAAAGTGACTCTTCCTTGACTTTGTCTATTTCTCTTGGATGTGTGACACTTGTAACTCATCCAAGAAAGGTCTCTCTCCCTTCCCAAGTATAAAAAAATGCCTACCTCTCCTCATTTCACATATCTATTCTCAGTGTACTGTTACTATGCCCAAATCTCTCCCACTCCTCTCCCACTCTTCTCTCTTTCTCTCATTTTCTCTTGCTCTTGTGTAAAGCTTGCTGCAAGTATTTGCAACAACCTTTTGGTATTGAATAAAATAAATCTTTGGAGGATCCATGGTGCTTTGAGAGTCTTCTTGGTGCCATATTTCTTATTGGAGGTGATATTGTTTGGTTTTCTTTGTGTATGCATTTTGGTTATAGATCTAGAGTAGAAACCCCAAACAAAGTATTTTGCTTGGATAGATTTATAATAGTATTATTGTAGATCTACTAAGTAGTTTTTGAGATTTTACAAAGTATTTTGTTTCATCTTCTAGATCTACTCATATCTTCTCTGTCTTGTAGCTTTGCTTCACAAGTTTTGCAGGTCACCCAAGGGTTTTGTGGACAACTTTCAGATCTGGAAATTTGTCCCTTCACCCAACTCAAGCCTCTAAAAATTTCTGCAATTATTTTATGTACATTTCCATACTTATTTTGGGCATTCTAACTCTCTTGAATAGGTCTTTTGAATACATTTTACTTGCTGATTTTTACACAGAAATTTTTTGTTTTCACTAACAAAAAATATTTGAAGTTTTTGGTTACTTTTGCAACTTTTCCAACAAGCTTTGTTTGCCGGTTTTTTGCAGATTTGAACCAGAAAGGAGGAGGTACAACGCATTTGGGGCTCTAAAACGTCAAGGAAAGACCTCCCAAGTTGGGGTATTATTCACCCAACATTTCTCTCTTTTTCTAGCATTGTAAGCAAGCCCAAAGAGAGTCTCTTGAGCTTGCATTTTTCTCTAAGATTTAATTTTCTGCGTTTTTTTATTTATTTGTGCCTATACCTTGCATAGTGGATTGGCATAGCCACCCATGCAAAATCGTAAGGCTAGAGGTTAGATTTATTTTCAGCATTGTTATTTCATTTCAAGCTTGCCCCACTTGTCCTTAAGACAGGGTTGTGTGGCCAGGATCTCTTGCTTTTCCTTTTCAAGTTATTTGTTTATTTCATTCACCCACTTGGGCACAAAACCGGTAGGCTTGTCCTCCATCTTGTGCCTTTGTTGAGGTTGCAAGTAGTTAGTTGTTTTTCCAAGTTTTTTTTACTTTCCGAATTTATTTTTCCTGCACCTTGCATAGTGGATTGGCCTAGCTACCCATGCAGTATCGTAAGGTTTGTCTCTTGTGCTAATTTGTTAATAGTTTTTCCTGCCATTTAGTTTCATTTATCTCCTTTAAAGTTCATTGTCAATACTTCACATAGTTAGAAGCATCTTTATCTTTGTTAAATATCTTGTATAATCTTGTGGAAGCATCCTTCATTTGCAATTTTTTTTAGTTGGATCTATAAGCTCTTTTCATTTCATTTACTTTTCAAGCTCTATCTCCTTATGAATTTAACGCAAGTAATCTTATTTGTTAATTCAATCAACTTGTAGCTTTAGGAGGATTCAATCTATCTAGTAATTAGAGCACCCTTTACTGATACAACTTTCGCCACCAAAAAGGAGGCTTGTGGAGGTTACTTGGGGTGCTAGATTAGGGATGACATCATGTCACTAGGTGTCCCCCTTGTTAAGCGCCCAAGTTTTTCGGGTTGACCTGTGGAGCAAGGCTAAGGCCTTGTTTGCCTTGCTTATTGAGCATCCAACAATCATTTTGGCCAAAGTGGTAGGAGTATGTAATGTTCCCAAGCCAATATGCCAGGAACATCACGTCTTGCATGAATTTTAAACTTTTACTGGTTGGGGCATTTCGTCAAACACTTTGCTTATTATTGTCTCTTAGGTTGTTCTAGGGTTATATTGATGACTTATATGTGTGTTTGCAACAACATATAAGAAGATAAAGCAACGAAACATACCTCAACCATATGCAAGACCAACAATGCAATAGACAACCCAACAATGATTCAGATCTGATCTTTATTCATAATAATAAGAACCTGCTACAATGAAGAGGCCGATCTGGAATGCTCAACAGATGGCTCCAATAAACACAATAGAAGCTGCTACAAAATGCTCCAATAGAAGACTACAAGCATCCAAGGGTTGAATACTCAATGAAGACCAAATATTGGAAGAGACCTAGGTCGTAAGCAATACCAAACCTCCAACTGGAAAGGCCTCACTTTGTTGGAAGACTGAAACCCTCAATAATTCGACCCAACTGAGGAAAACCTCCAAATGAGTCCAAACTCGGCCAAATGATAGATCGAGGTGATAGGATCCCCCTCCTGAAGTCTCAGGACGAAATGCTATGGATAACTCCTCCAAATGTTGAATCCTCCAATGAAGCTACGCCCTCTTGAAACCCTAAATGTGCCCAATAATTCGACCTTGATGAAGGAGGCCTCCAAAATGCCCTGAAACTTGCTAGGAAGATAGATCGGGACACGGAAAGTCACTAGGAAAAGTATCAGGGTCAGATCTGTAGTATAACCCCCCCAAATGGAATAGATTTGAATCTCAAAAATGTCTCCTCTCCAATTCGTCCAATGCATCCAATAAATCAAATGGCTCATGAAACTCCTTCGGAATGCCCTAGATCTAATGGCCAAGACCTTGCAATGAAAACCCAAGTGCCAGAATCTGCCGAAGCCCTTCCAATCCCTTGGAATGAACCTCCCTCAAAGAATGGTGCGCCCCCCTTGTTGGAAACCCCCAATGGTGCGCCCTCCTTCTCTTCATGTGCCTGTGGCTGGTGTAGAACCCTCCTGCACTGAATAGATCCGAACTAGAATGGTGTGGAGAAGTATTGCATCCCCGAGACCAATCTTGGGACCACCACCGAATCGTCCTCTAGGGTTTGTTAAGTCAAAATCCTCAAAACCCCCAAGGTATGGGCTCTCTAGCTAGAAGCCAGATATCAAAATGATAAACATACCTGAATGAATGGGAGAATAGAGGCCCTTGCCTCTTCTTGATACTTCCTACATCCCCTTGTCTCTCCAAAGTGACTTTTCTTTTTTAATTATTAATTAATTAATTAAATCACTTTAATTAATTGATTAACCTTTTTATCTCTGAAAAATGCCTTATCTCTCCTCGTGGCTTCCCTGGCCACTGAAAGTCACTTCTCACCATCCTATCTTGTAGTGTTTCTCCTCCCGATTCCAATGACCTATTACACTGAGAGGTTCCTCCAAGTATTGTTCCCAAAATGACCTCTTCAGTGAATTTAATTGACTTATAGCTCAAAATACTCAAAATCATGAAAATCGTTGGAATGCAACGGAACCAAAGCTAATCCGTGCGGAATGGATCATAATGATGAAATAGGATGAGAGATGCAAGTTGGACCCCAAAATATCCCTCAATAGCTCTTGTACTCGCTATAATATCGAACTGGCTACTCTGGTCACCATAACCCTCTGTAATGTAATGATGTCCCAAAGTGGGGACATTACAGAGTATAGGGGAAGTCACCTAGTTTAGGCTTGCAACTTCACTTCACCTAATTCAACCCTAAAATTTACTCTCACAACATATGCTTCAAGTTCATAATCTAATCTAAGTTGTGCTTTACTTTCCAGCAATTTTACTTCAAGCATTATCTTTATTGCAATTTACATTTCGGTCGAGCATCTTTGTGGTTGAATGGTGTATCTTAAAGTTACGCACTTGTTATCTTGGTAGTTTCTTTCCAATTTTATGCATCCTTGAAGTTGCACATCTTTCCTTTTGGGCATCTAAGCTTTGGTTGTAAGTTGTTTCTATTGTAGTGAATGCATCATTGAGATATCTCTCTTTTACATATTTGCAAAATCATTTAAGTGGTTAGTTCAATCATTGTTTAATTGGTGTAATAGATCTAACAAGTGCTTCTTCATTTCATTTGTAAATTGGCAATTAGTTGTATTTTTGTATATTGTGTAATCATCTAGCTATTATTTATTTTCGGTAATTGTTGTAATCATATTTCATTTATATTCATTTGTAAAGTTATTATTTTGTTTGTATCTTTTGTAAACTTAATTGACCCCATTGCCCAACCTTTAGGCACTAGTCTTAGTTGACTTTAGGGAAAGGGTTGATTTTCATTAAAGGTGTGCATTGCATTGCTGCCTGTCATATAGGCTAGCTCCTCCTTACCTTTAAAAAACTAAAATTAACTCCTAGAATTCATTTAATAATTCACATAGTAACTAGGGTCTACCCCCCTTGGCTTCCCTAGGAGTAAGCCTAGACGTAAGGAATCCAAATCGAGGTGACAGTGGGTTTGGATTTAGGCATTGTGCTTCCAAGGACACACTAAGTGGATTGAGACTTTTCCACGTTTGCAAGTGTGTATAAGGATGGTAACAGGAGGCTTGTGTCACCCTTCTAGGGCATGAGGTCACCCCTAAAGCGAAAATTAGTTTATGTATTTTGTAATTTTAAGTTGTAGAGGGAAAATAGAGGAGGTTGGCCTCTCTAATTTTTTGTTGACATTTTAAAAAGTGGAAAAATTGGTTTTAGGTGACCTCATATAAATAGAGGTCATCTCGATGTCATTTTATCATCATGTGCTTGAGAATTATATACATTCTTCGCTGAAATTTTTGCCCTGCTTGGGCAGTTCTCTCTATCTCTCTTTGATGCTTTGTGGATGCTTTTACTTGTCTCTTGGTGAAGGAAGGATAGGCGCTATCTCTTGGATGCTTCTTTCTTGGTAATGTGATGGACTATTCTTGATAAATGAGGGTTTTTCATGCTATCTCTTGAACTAGGAAAGGGATTTCTGCAATTGTGTTGTTTCTTCTTGGTTTTAAGGTCAATATTGTCAAAAACCTTGGAGGCGTAAAGGGGACATACACCCTCCATCAAGATTTATCTTGTTGACAATTGAAAGAGATATTTTTTAAAGTTTGCTACAAGGAGTAAAAGGGCTTACACCCTTGTAGATTTACCTTGCTAACATTAGTTTTCTCTAGGAAGTAAAAAGGCTTACATCCCTAGAGAAGTAACAAACCCTAGCTCATGAAATATCCCTGATCCAGCTGATCTGGATATCTACTGCTGAACTACTGTCTTATCACTCGGATCTGATACTCTAGGGGTTTCTAGATGCGTTTGAGTTAATGTTTTAACATGCTTGGTGATTTTCGCATGTGTGTTCATTCATTTATTGTTTTAGCAGTGTATATGATACATGCGAAAGAAAGGACAACACATCTCACTAATATGTATTATGAGGAAAAAGAAAGAAATATAATAATATGCTGGAAGCAGATGAACTAGTCATCAGTTAGATCTCATAGATCGTCATTGGAATACAAAGCAAATAGCATGAAATACCTGTGATCAGAAGATGAAGGCAGATTTGTGCATGCACAGATAGATTGAAAAAATGCAGTTCTGAAAGCTCATGGCAATTGCTGCAGATACTGGAAAACTCGCCCCGATGTCTATACTCGTCAGAACGGACTGGAAACTATTCCAAAATGAGCGCCCTGGCCTCTAGGCTACTCCTGGTAATTGTCGGACTGAATATCTGACCTATGAAGCTCTGGATGTTACCCCCTGGGGGTTTTCACACCTCCTAGGCTGTGTGAGTGCGCCCTAGTGATCCCACCAGCGGAACCCGACGATGTATGTCTCAAAATGACCGTCCTGGTTTCCTCTGTAATGGGTCAGAAGGCTTTCCTCGGATCTGATCTAGAATAACCCCCGAAACCCCAAATGCACTTCCTCAAGAGCTTTGCACTATTTGGCTGTCTGCTACGCTCTAAGAGATTCCACCGTCAGAAATTGATGACTGGTGGCTCAAAAGAAGCGCCCTGGCTAGCTCTTAACTGGGTCGGAGGGAATCTGCAAGATAATCCTCTGTTTCGTGCAGCTACACAAAGCCTTCTCTCTAAACCTTGCGCCCTCACTGACTGAGTTGTGCAATCATCGCAAACTGGATCTCCTGAATAGCATGGTGAAATACCTGGATGGTATCTCCGATAGGCTAGGGTGTGTCTCTCAACACCGAAACCGATCAATGGTGGTGGTTTCCTCTAGTAATCCACAAAACAACAAGGGGGTTGATTTCCTCCTCTGGAAACCGTCAAATCATAACATAATGAGGAATTAGGTCGAATTCCTCCCTTTATACTCTTCCTAATTTAATTCTCCGTTGACATCACTTAAGCTAGGCGCTTTTCCTCCTAAGGTGAGTAATAAATTAATTAAGTCTCCCCCTCAACACCTTTTCATTATATTTCTTCGTTGACTTTAGCTTAAGTGACTTTTCCTATGCTTTTTGGCTTAATTCATCGTTTAGCCGCTAAATCACCCTTATTTCTCCTCTTGTTCCCTATTTTTGCCTGACTATAGTCTACAGGAACAAATAGACTACTAAGTCACTCCCTGCTGGCCTACTCTTGGGAACGGGACATCATAGCTCATACACAAGAGACTCCATTAACCCAATTGATAAACCACTAATCTATTTGCGTTAGAGATTGTATATTCATGCATTGGTATACGTGAAATTTTGAGATATTGCAATTGTTTAATTTGGATCTTTTTCTATATGCTATAGGCTTTCTTGTTCCATAGAGGTGTCTCGATTGGCCAAGTAATTCTTATTTCTGTTATAAATTGATTCTAAAGCCATTAGGGCTGCAGCAAACTCATCTAAATCTCATTGTTTAGTCACTATTCTACAACTAAAATTCACTTGCAAGCTGCCATAATTAATCTACTATTTATCAACTATCTTTTGGGTGGATTGTTTGTTGATTATAGTGGCTAGAATTTGCTGGTGCAGCAATTGATTGCTAAATCCATTAGGATGTTACATAAATTTCTGATAACACTACATAACAGCCCCCTAATTATCATCAAAATCTTGCTTTAATCATTGGAAGTTTAACTAGTCATTGCTAGCTTTGTTTCCAACATCTTGTACTTGATATTTGGTGGTTAAATTTGCAGATCTTATTGTCATTTATAGATGATCTATATATTTCCATACTGCTGCAATTTGGGATAGCAAGGTTTCTTACCGAATCCCCCTTGGTTTTGAAACATCTATTGCTATATATTGTCTTGTTCTGGGCAGGGCTAACATTGTTTTGTAGGTCATCATATTTGGAAACCATTAGCCTATCACGAGACTCTTTTCCAAGCTTCATCTCCACATTTGACCTTGACCTATAGGGGTACTTCTCATATCTTTTCACTTTCCATTTCAATCCCCCTAGTGTCACCCAAGATTCTCCTGTTGTGGTGATTTTCATCATCACTAAAGTGAGGGGAGTGTTTATCTAAGGTGATAGTGGGTAAATACTCCCATTGTTGTTACACCTTTGTGGTTTGGGTTGGGCCTTTCCCAAGCTAAATATGTGGGATAACATTTTGGTGTCATTGTTGGGGAGGATTGTGAATCCTTTTCTGAACCCTAATGACACTTGAAAAAGTATTCCAAATTCTTTTCGTAGTTTGCCTGACGACTCCACCCAAGGGAAGTTCCCTCTTCCCCAAAGCCCTTCCATAAGGAAGATTTAAGCCTTCCAAGGTTTACCAAAGAAGGCCTCCTCATAATTCCCCCGTTGTCAAAACCTTGTTTCAAGGTAAGCTTCCCCTCACTCCAATGGCTCATTCTTGTGCTGGAAACCTTTACAAACATTTGAATCTGGCCACTATCCCTAGTTATCCTAATGCAATGCCAAAACAATCTAACAAATGGTTGCCAAAGTTCACCGGGAACAACGTTATCACACCTGAAGATCATCTTGAAGCTATTGGTGTGGCCATGGAAAACAATGGTATAGAGCATGAAGATGTTGCGATGAAGCTGTTAACCATGTTACTTGAAGAAGATGCTAGAAAGTGGTACAAAGGCTTACCTAACAACCACTTGGCGTCCTATACAATCTCTTAGTTGTTCAACGAAAGATGGACAACAAAGAAGGATAGTAGAATGTTATTGATTCAATTCAATCAGATCAAAAGAAAAGAAAATGAAATGGTGAAGGAGTTTAACACTAGATTTGACAGTTTACGCATTCAAAACCTAAAGGATGTGTGTCCATTAGATGCAACTGCTCTCCTCCTATACTTGAACGCTTTTGAAGGACAATTGGGTTTTATTCTGAAGGAAAGGATGCCTGACAGTCTGGTAAAGGCCAGAGAATACAATGCTCAGATTGAAAAACATCTCATCAACTCAAAGATTGAGCCCTTTCAGTTTCCTCGTACCAAGATGGAACCAAAGATGAAGAACTCAACCAATGCAATCTAGGATCCAATTGTGCTCATAGCTAAGAAGTTGTATCAAATGAATACTCAGTTCATCCAAAACCAGAATCAGATCATGAATAGGTTGAAAAACTTGGAGAGGTATCATCACTCCTCGAAAGCTCAGTTTATCATACAACCAAAAGGCAGAATGGAAACCGAGGTTACAACAAGAATCCAAGGCACATGATACATTGGGTCTGGTTGGGATGGTCAACCTGGAAGCATCACCATGGTGTCTACCTTGTCAGGAACCTCATCCAGAGGATGAGTGCCCGAGATGGACGAAGGAAGAAAATCTAGGTGCCATGGATAATTTGAACTTCATTGATATTTTTACTCTCTAGAAGGATGAGTGCATCGATGTCATTGAAGAATAGCTTGTTGAATTCAGGAAGAGGGTAGCAAGATGAAATCGATTGGCAATTTTGAATCAGATGGATGAAGATCTGAAGGATAAGTTGAGGAAAAAAGAGATCTCAACTTACTCCAGGAGGAACAAAGTGGTAGTTCCATTACCTGAAGCAACAAGCAAGGATGTTCCTCAACAACTCTAGCTAAGAAGGACATTCCTCGACTTCCTCTACCACCAGTTCATGACTTGCTTCCGTAGCCTACGCTATCAAATGAAGAGCTTCATCTAAATGTAGATGTATCAGGGATGATGGGTAAGATGAACATTTTAGTACCTGTGGTAGACATGTGTAAGATTCCTTCTATAAGAAGAGAAAAACCTAAAATGCATAAAAAAATTGATAGTTTGTGGCTAGGACCATCCCAAATCAAGGAAAGGGTTGGTACTGACACTTTTTATCTAGCCACTTCCAATGGGAGGAGGATGCCATCGCCAGTAAATGGGTCTATCCTCAAATCTTATTTCATCAACAGAACCTGACTTCTTCAGGGCCCCGACCCCAGGTAAGTAGGTAGGTCATCTTTCTTTCTTGCATTTTCATTTTGCTTTCTCATGGTAGCTTAGTTGCATTTATCTAGATTTGCATATTCATGTTTCATTTACAGATTGCTTTGTTTGTGTCTGTGCGTAGTTGTTTTGCTACATTTTCTTGAATCATATCACATGTTAGTTAGAAGTTTTAGAAAAAGTTGCAAAAATTTCTTTTTAGATAGTTGTCAATTTTGAAATTTTTTGTTTCATTGTGTGTAGGCACAGGTCTTACCAGGAGATGATGAGGTTCTCATGGACTCTACGGTTAGCACATGTCCCCAAGTAGGAGCCATATGTTACCCCCCATTTCTAGGGGTAACTAAGGAGATGATGTCTTGAGGCCCTCAATTTGCAGACATGGAGTACCGAGAGGCAGATGAGCAAGAAGATCCCCTTCACTCATCGCACATCACCATTTGATTGATGGCAATAGCATCCACCACACCATCTTGACCCACAGAGGACAACAGGTCTTTCTTCATGAGGTAACAAGTCCAGTCTTGTTGTAAGTGTCATCTTAATAATTGAAGCATTTGAACAAGTTGCAAAGGATCCTTTTCTTTTATTTTGAAAATGTTTTCTTAGAAATTATGTCTTTTGCCTCATTTCACCTTGGTGCTTGACATGTTGTCCTAGTAAGTGAGTCACCCTCAGGAAAATGGTTGCTATTAGGGGTCTCCTTGAAGGGTCATTGTACCATCCCCACACATACTTATCACTTTCCACACTTCTTCCCTTTCGTTTCCTAATCTTTTGGGTTTTCGAGCATACTGACCCAAGAAGGGCTTGTACCTCATTTCATGGAAAGAAGGGGATAAAGGCCCAGAGGCTTGTAGCTTGCAAAATATAAAAGACAATAAATTATCCTCCATATGTTATCCCTAAGGTCCTCAGAGCAATGAGATCCTTCTCCACAAAATTCAAGGACCTGTAAAATAAAATACATAATTAATAAATGTCCTGCTTGTTGAGGAAATGCATTTGCGATGTCTTTTACTTTCCTTGCACATGGCACTCAACATGTTCCTAGCTTCAAGTGGCATTGTAGTACTCTTTACTTTCCCTTGCATATAGTACTCAATGTTTGGAACTTAATCAATTAATGGCAAATAAAGGGCTTGGAAAAAGCTTGCATTGAAAATGAGGATGCAACACACCCTCTGCAAAGGCACCCATAAATGAGACAATATGAGCCCTTGTATGTCAAGAAATCCCATGCCCAAAAGTCACGCCCCATGTTGGGCTCCAGTTTTGTCATATTTTCCGCCATATAAATACATTCATCATTATACCTTTTTCTCGCATTTCGCCAATAATGTATGTGCAAATGCACCATAAACCTCCCATATCCATTGCCATTCACAATGTGGTTAATACATAGTTTTTTCCATATTTTTAGTGATTAAAATACGATTATATCATGTTTTACTAATGACGGTTGATAAAGTGTGATTTGCATGATCAACATTCCCGTACCATTACTGTGGTTCAGCATTTTGCACCAGTATAGCTATTCCCGTACCTGATATTGTAGCTTGTAATATTGGCGCACTTCTAGAAAAAAATCAAGAACATGGGTTTTGTCCTTGACCTAGGGCAATATCTACCCAATAGGACACCTCATCAACCCTCCCATATTCAAGCTTGACAAGTCGCATAGTGTCTTTGAGCAGTTAATTGTTTGATATAGTGATCTTTGATGCACATGCTTAGGTGCCTCATTTATTGATTGGATTCACTTATCGTGATGTTATGACTTGAGATCCTTGTAGGGCATGCTCATTTGTCTTTGCAGGACCTAATTGGTGGACAGTTTTGGGAGAACAAGCCTAGCTTGGGCTTCCATGGGGCTGCAAGCCCACAAGTTGGATGCCAAGGGTCCAGATGCCGGATCACAGAGATGAATAATTGAAGACCTAGAATATTATGTCGAAGACCTAGCCCAACCCTCACATGCCAAACGATTTGCCCAGGAGGGGCAAAATGTCTTCCTTTTGAGCTTGATGTCATACTTGGGGGCTAGGGTTTGGTGGTGGTGTTGCCACACATTGGCACATGGACGTTTTGAGGAGGATGAAACCTTGGCCATGAGGAGATTGCATAGATGCTTGACATGTGGCCTTTGGAGGCCTACCATAGCTCCTCCAACACCAACGACTTGTCCCAAGTGGAAAAACGTCCCCTAAAGGGGTGACGTCCATGTAAAATTAGGGTTTTATTTGTGCAAAAGTGAAATTTTAAATGAATTATTTAATATTACTTTGTTAAAGGGGGAAAGATTAGGGTTGTTGAACCCTAGTCTTGTGGTTTACCCCTTACATTGTGGACAAGTCACCTTGGTGACATTTTGTATAAATAAGTGATCATAAGATCTCATTTGAACATAACTCTCCCTCTTGTGAGAGGACTTGGATCTGAAATTTTCGCTACACTTGGATGTATTTGTCTCTTGTGCACTTGTTTATGGTTATCTCTTGTGAATGGTTGATGGAGGAGTGAGGCACTAGCCTTGGAGGAATGCTTTCTAGCTTTTATGGTGGATTATCTTAGCATCTTTCTTGATTTTGGTATGGTCTTTTACTCTTTTGCTATTATTTTTTCAAGTCAAGGATTGTTATGCTAGGAGATAAGTAGGAAGTAAGAGTATTTACACCCTCACTTTAGTCTCCATCATTTATTGCTTAAAGTTCATTGATGTTGCAAGGATTTGTTTGAGGAAGTAAAAGGATTTACACCCTTCATTCTCAAACCCTAACTAGAGATAATTGCCTTGGGAAGTAAGAGGATTTACACCCCCAAGGAAGTAGCATATCTAGTTCATTTATTTGACTCCATTAACCTAATAGTAAAGGCACTAGTCATCTATTTTTTGCATTGGAGATATAAAATCATTGCCTTGGGAAACATGAATTTTCCTCTTTTGAAATATCTCTTGCTTGGAGTTGGTTTGTTTCATTGAGAGGAGTCTTCCCCTACTAGGGTGTCCCCTCTCTCCCACTACTTCACTTGCTGTTACAAACCCTAACCTACAGCCATTAGGGCTGATCTAACCTAGACAAACTACTAACCATAACTCCTAAACTAACCCTAGACTAGCTCCTAAATTTTGCTCATTTACTCTACTAACTAGGGCGCATATTTTGGGCTGATTGTTGGCATATTTTGATGGTGTAAATTGCTGATATAAGTGACTAAAAGCTATAGCTATAAGGCTGCAATTTTTTTGCAGAAATATACATGTTATAACAACTTTCTTTATTCAACCTCAAAGTGTCATATTTCATTTACAATTGATTGCCTAACTCATTGATAATATTGATGAATGATCTTATGCTTTACATGTTGATTTAGAATGCTTTATTTGCTGTATAAACTGTCATCTACTGCTGCAAATTAGGGACAACAAGCTTAACTTGTTGATTCATACTAACATATATCATTTGACTTACAAGGCATCTCTTCCCACATCTCACTCCACTTAGACTTGACCTCTAGGGGTTCCACTTCCATCTATATCCATCTCCATCTCATTCCCCCTAGGGTCATCGGGATTGCCTCCCTAGAGTGACCTAGTCACCCTTGAAGTGAGGGACCTACATCGAGGTGACATTGGGTGTAGGATTCCCAAGTTGTAGCACTTGCTATTGTGGTTGGGTCGGGATTTTCCCAACCTACAACTTGTGCTATAACACTCCTCTACCATGGCATCCCACCAAACCAACTGATTTGCTTCTTCCTCAAAGATGGAAGGCTTAGCATCAATGGTGCTACTCATAAGCGCCATATAGTTCAGAAACTTTCTCGGAGGCTTGCGTTGTTTGACCACACTCCTAGGAGCCTCACCAACATCCCTCAATGTCTGTAATAGCCACCTGGGTCTCTTGACAAAACTGGAAGTGGCTAACTCCTCCTCCTCCCCTGAAGTCTAACTCACTACTGGTTGTTACTCATCCTTCGGAGCCTACTGCTCCTTGTCCTCTATCACTGCTAATGACTCTTGAGATCTCCTAGATGCCAGGTTCTCCTCGAACTTAACATCTCTACTCACAATTGTCTTCCACTGCGTTGGAATGAAGATCCTGTAAGTCTTTTAGGTTTTGTTGTACCCCACAAATATATCCTTTTGTCTTGAAGGCTCCATCTTTGTCCTCTTCTCCACAGGCACATGGATGTAGACTGGAAAACCAAGGACCCTCAAATGTCCTATCTCTGGCTTCACTCTTGAGAATGCCTCCTCCGGAGTCTTGTCCCCCAATATCCTATGAGGACTCTTTTTTTTCACATATCCTGTCATGTTACATGCCTCTACCCAAAGAAACATAAGCATCTCTTGGTCATGTATCATAGTCATTGAAGAACTAATGATGGACCAGTTCTTTCTCTTCATAACCCCATTTTTGTTGAGGTTTGTATGAGACTGTGAACTCCCTCTTGATCCCTGCCTCCTTGCAGAAATACTTGAAGTCATTGAAGGTCTACTCTCCTCCATTATCCAACCTCAAGACCTTGGTCTTCATAAAGAAGATCTTGTTTTTCTTGGAAAATTCATCAATGAACATCACTTAGTATGATGATCCCTGCACTGATGCTACTGACATCGTCCCACTCACATATAAATGAATAAGATCCAAGATCCCCTTAGACCTACTCTCATTGCTTGGAAAAGAAGCCTTGGCATTCTTTCCAAGTGCACACCCTCTGCACACTCCTTGTTGCTCAATACTGAAATCTGGAAGACCTTTAACAATCCCTCTCAGAATCAACAATGCCCTGTATTGTAGGTGTCCCAACCTCCTGTTCCATAGCTCTCATAAGTTGTCATTGTCATGTACCAAATCCTGAACAAGCTTTCCCTGCAACCTATATAAAGTGCCCTCTCTAACCCCAACGACCACTACTGTTTCGGGATAGATTTCTCTGGATGTATGAGTACTTTCCCTCTGTGAAAAGTGACATCAAAACTCCTGTCCTCCATAGCTAAGACTGAGAGAAATTTTTTCTTCAGTCCTAGTAAGTAAAGCACATCCTGGGCATCAAATGAACCTGACTCAAGATGGAACAAAACTATTCCCTCTCCCTTCACTGCATACTTGGCATCATCACCAAGTTGCACATGAATATCCGAGTCGCTCTCCGTTAGAATGTTAAATATCTCCCATGCTTTTGTCATATGACAAGGTGCACCACTGTCCAAGAACCACGCACTCCTGGAAGCTGTGTTGGTAGAAAGGCAAGAAACTACTCAAAAATCCTTCTTAAACTTTGATGCAAACTCATCTAGTTGTGTCTTTGTTGATGCTACTTTCTGCGTCTTTCCTTTTCCCTTCTTCTTCTCTAGACACTGAGATGCATAATGTCCAATCTTATGACATGAAAAGCACTTGATTTTACTCAATTCCTTCTTCTTCCTTGGCAGTGATGATCCTCCATCATTGTTACCCTTCTTGTTGAAACTCTTTCCTTTTCCCTTCTTTGTTTTACTAACAAGAGCCAAGTTCTCATCACTACTTCCTTCGTTGTTTCTCTTAGACTCCTCCCGAGTCTCTTCCTAGATGTAATCATCCCAAAGTCTCTGCCAATATGGCAGATGTTTCCAAGTGCAGAGTCCCTTGACAAATGGTTCCCAAGACTTGGGAAGACCATTCAATGACACATTCACGAGCCTTACGTCCTCCTCTTCCCCCCTATGGCTGCAGGCTAATCATGTACTTGAGTGATCCTCATGAAACAGTTGGTAAGATTGTCAAATCTAGACATCTGCAAAGATCTAATTTTGTTTCTTAAGACCATCTTCCTATTCATGTTAGTTCTCTAGAATAAACCTACCAAGGCATAAAACATCTTTTTGGTCGTCTTCTTCTCAGATAAGTAATGAATTAGATGATCCTTCACTGAATCAAAGATAACCCTCTCAGCTTTGATCTCCTTCTTTTCGTGAGCTCCCAAAGCTACCGCATCTTTCGATGGAACAAGTACTTTGTCCACCAACTCCCAAAGGTCATACTCCTTTAACGTCAAAGTCACTCTTGCTTTCCAAGATATGAAGTTGGATGCTCCGTCCAGTCTGTCTTCAACTCTTAGGCTTACTGATGCCATCCCTTAGACCTAATAAACTGCCCTGGAAATAACCTATTGCTGAAATTGTCCCTGTACTGACCTGTACGACCTCTGCTCGCACTAACTTGCACTAACTGCGTGAACTATATGCTTATACTTATGCTGTTCCACGCAACATGTATGCCGATACTCACGTTGTTCTGTGTGACCTGTATGCTAATATTCACATCTCAGCGACCGACTCGACTATAGTACAACTATTTTCCTGAAATTTGTCCTCCAATTTCTTCCTGTGGGTTATGGATCTGAGATTTGGCTTCCCCTCAGAGCGACGACTCTGATACCATGTTGAAATATCTTACTCCAACCCTAGGTATCTTGTTATCTAGTGATTTCCTTACTGCAAATCATATTAGCGGCTCACAAAACAAAAATACATTGCTAGAATATTCAACTCAAATAAATATAGTAGAAGCAATACTAGAAACCAAAAATATCAACCACAATACTCAAATATATTCTACCCATCAACTAAGCTTATCATTTAAATAAATTCAAATCTTACTAGGGCTCTCTTACTGGGAAAATTGCCCAATTAGAAAAGAGACAATCTACATCAATACTTGATTCGTTGATCTGCTTCCAAAATTGTTGTATGATCTTGTACGACTACAACGCAACTTGTATGTCGATACCTGCGCTGACTGTGTGGTTTGTAAAAGAATACTTGCGCTATCTGTGCCACTTGTACACTGATACTCGCGTTATTTGCACGAACCGTACCAAAATACCTTTGTTGTCCTGCGGTAGCCGATCCTTCTGCTGCACACTTGTTCCCTCTCTTCCTTTGGCCTAGATCTCTAGATGTAAGTCCTTCTCCACCTATCCAAGATCTCTTTAAATCATAGTCCTTCATGATCCAACTCTCTCTGTATCAACAATGTCTTCCTCCTTCACCCTAGTGTTGCTTTTATAAGATTGAGTTGTGACCTAACCCTAATCTCCAAAGTGATTGACGGATGAGATTACTTCTCACCTCACTTGATATCAATGGCTATTATTTAATTCACTAATGCTAATTAAAGCTTTTATTTAAATAAAACTCAACTCACTAATAAAAGAACTTTACTTTAAAGTATTACTCTAACTGTGTGCCACATGTCCTTTCATGTTAATATAGACATGGTTTTCCTTCTAAAATGTCATTTATGTGTATCGTTCTTCTTTTATTGCAAGATAATGTGTTATTTTATATATATATATATATATATATATATATATATATATATATATATATATTGTTTCCCTTGATGTGCCCATTTTGGGGGGTCACATTTCTACACATTCTCGTTTCAAAAACTTCTAGACATTTCCACGTTTTGTGCAACTTCGCTAAGATCCAAGTTGGCTAATGCCAACTCAACATTGTTGTCCAAACCCACATTATCAGGAAACACATCCCACTTTTTTGTCTTCATCAAGAAAAATTGTTTTTTAAGATTGCCCATGGGTCTTTTTCATGCCTTGGTGTCGAACATGCAAGGACACGTCTAGGGCATGTATTATACACATGTTTGGCATGTTTCCTATTTTAGGACACATTACAAACACGTGTTGGACATGTGTCTGACACTTAGGATATGGACATGGCCCCCCTAAAGGATGTGTCCTATTACTTAGCACGTTAGTCATTGACAGGGGGTGTTAGAGGATAATGACTAATGTTAACTTTATGTAATAAAGTAAGTCTAAGTCAATAGTAGAAGTAAAAATGTAACTTAGGCTTAAGCCATGTAAAATGGTAGTTAGGTAGTTAAAGATTTCGACACACTCCTGTACCTTTAGGGAATTAGGTCCATTATGTCTAAATGGTGTATTTATTACCTCTTCTATAATAATTCATATTACCTAGAATCATTCTCTCTCATTGTTATTATAGTTATAATTTATGATGGATTATCTTTTGCTTCATTTCTTTTCAGGTAGCTTGCTTTATTACGACTCTTGGTACACTTTACCATTATTTCTCTTTATTGAATATGCATTAGGAACTCATAATGTACTCTCAGATCATTGTATATTTTGCAATCCAATTATCTTTTTCCACCGATGGACATCAATATTTAACTAAACAATTTAAAAGTAAATTAGTCTCACTCTTGATTAGGTCATAAAGGAAATGATGGATGGTAATCAACAAGTCAGTGAGTCAATGCCATAAGGGTAGGGCCTGCCCTTTCTCTAGGTAATCCAGAGGTAAAGTACTAGGATTCTACCGTTCTCATCTCTTCCTTTTCGGGGACGGGGATTTGAATTTTCGACTGTCTTGAGTCACCAAGGCCTCTATGAGGGAAATCTTAAGCAAATAAACTGCAATGATAAAAAAATCATTAGCGGTTTGTTATTACCTCATTATGGCATGAGTTTCCACCTGTGATTTTCATCACAATGGATTGGTTTGCAACATGGAGGTACCACTTCTATGATCATGGTGAAAACAATGTTTTAAAGCTCAAACCTAGCCTCAGAATTGGTTGATGGTCAACTCCGACTCGGACTCGGACTAGGATTGACTCAGACCGATCTGATTTCAGTGACTCATTTTACTAAAAATTACATAAAATATTTATATTTTAATGAAAAAATTATATTTTAAAGATTCCAAACCATGATTCCAAAAAATTGTTGAAACTTTGAAATAAATCATTATGAATAAATGAGCCAGAACATTTAAATGACAAACATAAATGGCAAACAATGTTCCACCATTGCTTATACTGGGATTCTCATCATCAATATCACCCTTTTCCTCTTGTCTAGCCTTTGCCTCTACCTCGACCCTCTAGAGACATTAGTGAACACCTCCCAATTTTGATGAAACTACCTAATCGAAGCCTTATAATATGGTAGAAAATGCTTAACATGCATAATCAATGATTTGGTTTGAGTGAAAGGTACATTTTTGCTAAGGCCGTGTCGGAGGAGTTCAACAATCAATACCATCAACATTGAGGTACATAAAGGGCTTGGTGATCTTGATCAAATGCCAATCCAATACCCTCATACGTGATAGGATCCCAACTTTTACTTTAATAATTTAACATTACCATTAATTGCTAGCGTTTTTGGCCAAACCCTTTTAAAAAAAAATAATCTTGCATGTTGGTGGGGTCTAGTACCTACTCAACCAAGTCAAGCCTTGAGTCGACCAAGTTGACCGATTTGGTACTGAACCAATCGAGTCAAGCCTTGACTCGGTCGGTTCGGCACCAAACCGGCCTACCGAGTCAACAAAACGACCGAGTTGGACTGGTTTGGGGTTGGCTCTGTCAACTCGGCTAAGTCCGAGTTCAAGTCAACTGATTTTTAATACACTAGGTGAAAAACATTTATTCTTCTTGATAGTAGATATGTGGACTTGGTACTAGATCAAGAGGTAAATTAATCAATCCACTTTATTCTCTTAATCCATTCAAAACTATTTTGCTGGAATTTACTCTTCATATCACCTTTGAACTCATTGCCTAAAATCCTAGCAATCCTATCCTAGGGAAGCACCTCTTCAGCCAGAGAAGAGTCGGTCTAAAGTGTAGAAGAAGGTCGGTGAGTTTACAGTGGCCCCCTCTTAGTTACACCAAATCCTTACTCGAGATTTAGGACTTCATCTCAAGAAGTGAGGGTTTGTGTGATAACACAGTTGATGCAGGACTTTCTCACACACGGTTGGTGAGAAAGTGTGTGCTTAATAAGAATGGCATTACATTTGAACCCTAAGCTTTGTGAACTCATTATCAAAAAAACATGGATTGATTTTTGTAAATTTTCATAATTTTGATTAGTGTAAACTATCTCCTCATGAGAGTAATGTCTATAGCTTAGATTCTAGGAGCATGCCAATGTACCAACCATGTTTTTAGTACCATGTATGATTGTAATTTTATCAATGTAATAAATTCATCTTTATAACAAAAGAAATAAATTCCATCCTTTCTTCATTGTTTTGAGATTAGATTGACTAGTTTTCTTATTTCTGTCAGATTTGTTTCCTACATCCTCGGAAATAGCTATAGACATTTCGAAAATCTGCCCAATCTGAAATTTCCACATCACTTCTATGCATCCATGAATCTAGTTCATAGAGTTTGAGTGCTAGTGCTGAAACTGATTTCGTCAATGACACTACAAGAAACTTCAAATCTGCCTAACACTAATTCTAAGCAAACTCAAGAATGTGGACACTGCAAAGACTTAAAACATAGATCATTTCAGCAGCCCTTAGGGCAAGATCTATCTCAATACACAGATCTGAAAATTATTTTAATTACAGAGGAAATATAACAGCAACAAATCAGATCTGGCATTTTCATTAAGCATGCTAAAACAACATAGCATTCAGCACTGCTATCCTAATAAATCATCATACTAAAACAACTATGAAACTAGCTCAATACATGAGAAAAATCAGATTTGCAATCAAAAATTTAGGACAGCAATGGTACACTTAATATTATATCAGTAATGAAGATAAAGTAAAATACCTCAGCTTAACCCAAGCTAGCACAACAAGTCCTTTCATCTTATCTCAAGCAAAGGCTCTTCAGTGCATCCTAAACCTTAGCTAGGATATCCACAATCACTGCAAACCCTAACCAGCAATACAAAGGCCAAGTGGGCATCCCAACAAGCTCTACAGACCATTCCGTGGAGCTTCCAAACAAGCCAGCATCACACCAACTGTCAAACCCCAAGATCTCCCACTTGCATCACACAAGCTATCAAGGAGATTCACACATGTGCATCCCACAAGCTATAATACTCAATGCTTTCATCTTACAAGCCAAGGAACCCTAGTGTTAGCATCCTACAAAAGAATTAATCCTTTACAAAAGTTATACATGATCTTCCAAGATTCTCCAAATAGCTAGCATCACACCAACTATCAATCTATAATATATAAAGTACTTGTGTTTTTAACAAAGACACTCTCCTCCCTTTATATAGACTAAGGTGATAGAGGCCAACAATAAAACATGGACCAAGTCCATAAGCAACCCTAGGCTAAGTCAACAAACAAAGCCCCAAATGGAGTGCTCATCAAAGCAAGGTGTACACATGTCACACTAGGGTTTGTCCAACCCCCAAGGTGGCGTGCTCTTCAAGCTAGGTGTCCACATGTCAAGCGTTGCTTCTCCAAGATGGTGCATCCTCCAATCAATGGCTCCTCAACTCAAACATTCCTCCTCAAACTATGTGTAAGGTGGTTCCTAGGGCAAGCACCCAAACTTGAAGTGCCTAACACCCTCCTCCAAGGTGGGTACTCCACATGTGCCAAGTGCCCATCCTTCTGAACAAGTGCATTGTTGTAGAAGATGCCAAATATGCCACATGTGCCAACTACCACATCATGAAGTGCACCTCCCTAGCACTGATCCCAAGGCAAGCCTACAACCAATCTAAGCTCTCCAAATGTAAGTCAAAAAATAAACAAAGGGGTAAGGAGACTGCAATCCCTTCACATCCCATAAAGTGCTCTCCTAGCTAGGTGAAAACACTTTCGGAGCAACCAAAAGACCACAATAACATATTTCGAAATTTCTTGGTAATTATAATGGCAATTGAAAATGCTCATAAACAATCTTTATTTTCTTAAAACTGAGATTTTAATTTTAGAAATAAACTTTGTCCCCCTTTTATCTAGTATATTAATCCTAACAGCTTGAACACATTTTTACATCATATATAAAGTTTGCTGGTTACATCTGTACATGGATGAGTGGCCTAAGCAAGAAAGTACTTCAAGTGCAGGAGGGTGGATGCAGTTATAGACGAGAATGAACAAGCATTTCTTTCGTATTTTTTTGTTTCTCCAGGTCAGAAGGAAATCTTGGGCTTTCGTATTTCTCTACATATTTTTATGTTTCTCCAGATCAGAAGGAAATCTTGGGCTTTCGTATTTCTCTACATCAGTTTCAGTAATTTGGCATATTTTCCCTTCATCAGAAACCATACAAGTGGTCTTATTTGGGTAATGAATAACTAATGACACAATTCAGTTTAGGACAACTTCCAAAAGTCTTTTATGGAGAACAGACATGAACTTTCGATATAGAAATTGAAATATGAACTCTTCCAGGTTTTGGCATAGCCTAGAGGCTTATTGAATGTTGAAATGGCGGTAAAGAAATTCCCGCCCAATATTTTCCAGTATTAGTGAAATGCTTGTCATCTATATGATTGGAAATATAATTAGCGAGAGGTTGAGAATATGTTTAATCAGTTAGTGCCGATGTAGCTCGAATGCACTGACTAACACAATAAAGTCGACCAGTTGTCCATAAGGATTATGAAAGTGAACTGCAGTATTGGGAATGAATATTTTTAGGAGAGAATATGAACAACACAATCAGCCATTGCATAAGATTGTTGTTTCTTATTTTCTAGTACTAAAATGAAACGACGATGTCTAAAATGTCTCTATGTGTATATGTAGTTATAGTAATCTGATTCTGGTTGCTGGCGGCATTGGAATTTCGCCATTTGTGGCTATCTTGCGAGACCTTCTTCATCGTATCGAACAGGGCCAGTTTGGATTACCAAGAAATATATTGCTGATTTGGGCAGTCAAAAAATCAAGGGAGCTTTACACACTTGACTTAGTTGATACAAAATCAATTTGTCCAGAATGGGCTAACAAGATATGCCTTGAGGTCCATGTCTATGTGACACGAGAATTAGAACCTGAACTGGTAAGATTACTTTTTGTGCAAATGACATGATTGTAATTGTTTACCCTATTTTGTTCTACAATTTTCTAAAGGAAAACCTTGTTATCTAATGTTCTTTAGATTGATAAACAGGCATACGATATGTTTTTTCTGTGCAGGAAACCGGGGGCGTCATGAATGGCATCCACTCTTTCTCTAACCCTGAGATAAAAAGAAAAACAATGTCAAGTTTGGTTGGTACAGGAAATAATATATGGGCAGCCTTCTACCTGGCTTCATCCGTTTTTGGTTTTGTCATAGCAATGGCACTGACAGAGACATTCTATATAAAAAATTACAATAGTGCTCCATTGTGGTTGAATGGACTGTGTCTCATTCTGTGCATGGTTGTGGGTGTTGTTATATTTGGCGGTGTGGCAATTTTTCTGTGGAATTTGTGGGAGTTCAAAAATTGTGAGTACCAGAAGAAAGTCAAAGATAGCTATGAATCAAAACAAACTGTTCATACCTATAGTCGGCAAAATGTAGGTGTTGGTGAGGAAATGGAGAAATTGGTGAATCCCGAGAATACACATTATGGCTGTAGACCCAACTTCAAAGGTATTTTCCATCCTCTACCTCTAATTTGCAAATGCTATAATAGAGAGCATAATGTTTTTGCAATCAACCTGATTTTGTCTGAAAAAATGCATGCATCGATTGCAAAGAGCATGCAGTCCTCAGATTTAAAAGTTAGCACACCATAATATGTTTGCAGAAATCTGTATCTAAAAAGATTTTCAGTGGTCAACACAATTTCAGGTAGGGAAGGTGATTGGGCCTTTTTTATTAATGTTCTTGCTTTTTGACAACAGATAAGTTATTGGGTGTTATATGCTTATTTGGGATTTTTATGGTGGGTGTTTTTATGTTTCTAAATATAGGACTATGCAAACCCGAATCCCGTTATAATCAGAGGATGAATAAGATCAATAAGATAAGATGAGATAATTGTATTAATGTTCAACAAATAATCAAATGTGTTAAGTCAAAAGGACTAAAATCTATCTACAAAGCCTTTAAGTTAAGTCAAAGAAAGGGACTAAAATCTATCTACAAAGCCTTTAAGTTAAGTCAAAGAAAGGGACTAAAATGTATCTACAAAGCCTTTTCTTAATTAGAGGAACCTATATAAAATTTTGTAGATGATGAGATGGGTCAGAGAGACATGATGGTAAGTTACATGGAGAACTAGAGGTATTCATTTGGTAGCCTATGAATACAAAAGGAATTTATGAGAGTCCTTAGAATCTAGATCCATTTACCTCTAATAGACAACACTGAAATCGGATTCTAAAATATCCCTTCCTATCTTTGGCTTCATACTCTTTTAAGTTTCTTTAGAATAAACTCAATGATTATATTTCTCTGCTCCAAGACCTAATTTTCTATTTGATACCATATCGATTCTCTGTTCATGTAGTGAATCTTCTCTGTTCATGTAATGAATCGATTTGTTGGCATCCTTGATATATTTAGGACAACTCTTACTAAAGTCTTTTTTCGTAATTTTTATTATCTTCAGTCAGTTACGATGTATATAAAATCCTTTAATATTCACGTTCCAGATGTTAAAGGCTCAGAAGGTTTAGGCTATGTTAGTAGCATTCATCTGATAAAGGTCATGCATATAGAGTACATGGAACAACTTATCTTCTCTTGCAAGATTTACAAGATCCAAAATTAGTTGAGACGTTCACATGTATTAATCAATACTGCAAATATCATGTTGGTGAATATATTGTTCAGGGTCTGGAATATAATTTATTGGTGAAATCAAGAAAATTATAGGAAAATATCGACAGAAAAAAAAAAAAAATTCAAATTTTTTTTTTAAATATCTAAAGCAACAACAATATCAGACAAACGCATTGCCACCTAAATATGAAAATAAAACTGATATATTAATATAAGATGTGTAAGATATCAAGTGATACATCACACATCGACACTGAATCCTGATAGTTTTCTTGACTCATAAGTCCTATGAGGCTGATACAAAATCACATTAAAAAAAAAATGATGTATTCATGATTCATCTAGATTCTACAATGATAAATAAACTATGGAATCATTGATTCCCTCTACCCTTTTTACTCACAAAGGTAACTGCTCATCTTGTTGAAGCGATAGGTGTTGGGGCTGAGGTGGAAGATGATGGGGTTGAAGTGGAAGTTGTTGCAGTTGAGGTGGAAGCCAGAGTGCAAGTGAAATGGGTTCTACTAGCTACCTATCTATGTGGAGGTAGAGACGTCGATACACTCTCAATCTCCTCCTCCAAAGGTGTATGCACTACACTCTCGATCTCCTCCTCCAAAGGTGTATGCACTTGAAGTGAAACACCTCCTCCCCACCTCCTCTAGTGGATCAACATCCTCCTCCATGACAAGCCTCTTGATATCCACCCTCCATTGAGCCATGATATTAATGGCATCCAATGAAATGGCCTCCATGGCTAGTATTTTATTAATCTACTTCACCCATAGCCTAAAATTGTAGTAGACATAGATAATGTCATTAAGGGGGGTCTTTGATTAAAAAATCATGAAGATTGAACATAATAACTCCAAGGTCCATTGAGATACAGGAGTTTGATGGTCTGCGGTTTTCTTTTCTCTTGCGGTAACCCTAATCGCAGGGCTTGCCACTTTCTGCCCTAGTTTTGGCTAGGGTTTCCTTGTGGGGAGGCACTTTTTGTCTTTTTCCTCAGGCGGTTTCGTCATCGTGTCTCGGAATATGCAGTTGGAAAATGGAGGTGGAAGGTGAACTGTTGGATTACTCTCCAGAGTATCTTAGTAGCAAAGACACTTGGGGAGTGCCAGCTGGCAGAAGCATGCAGTTTCACTAGGTTTGGGAGCTCGCCTACAGCAAGATCGAGGAGTGGTTTCGCCTTGGTAGGTCCCCCCCTCTACTTTTTGCTTGTTCTGTTTCAGAGGTCCAGTCTTATGTTGCTCTAGGGTCGGAGGTTGTTTTTGCGGTCGAATTGTCTCCATAGGGTTCGTATTCGCTCTCTCCAGGGGTGGGAATACCATGTTCTCTCTCTTTGGAAGAATTTCCAGAGACCCCTCCCTTGTTTGGGTTGTTGCAAGATTTTTTTCCCCCATCGATTCTGGGTCACGGAGGATTTTTAGAGAAATCGGAGACGGAAAGTGGGGCTTACCCATGGGCCGTTAGAAGTGAGGTGTGGTGGCCTCCTATTTGTGATGTGCCTCTTTTCTCTCAGACACAGGAACCCCCTTCGGTTCTATCAATTGGTCCTTTTTTAGCCTCTAGTTTCTTTGGGAACCAACCGGTATCCTCTGCTCCGGCCGTGTAAAGAGAAATAATTGTTGAAGCTACTCATCCTCTGCCATCTAGGGTTACAGAGGGGAATTTTGCAGGTGAGGGTTCAAAAATTGATGAGGCGGCCATTACAAGCCCTATCTACAAGAAATCTTCGTTGATGAAGTCTAAAGGGAAGATTGGTAGGCTGATTGTTGGCGATGACATGAAGATCTCACAAGTGGAAGATATGATAGACTCAACGATGGTTGGACGCGCAACAGGAAGGTGTTTTAGCTTAAAAACCCTTTTATATTGGGTCGAGGCCACATGGAAGGAAGTGTTCCATCCTCTTCCCACTATTCATCTTTTCTCCCGGGGCTAGTTTTTGCTAAAGTTTGGATCGGCGGATGAAGTTTCGAGAGCTCTAGCCAAGGTTTGGTAAATTGATTCGACTCCAGTACTGTTTAAGAAATGGTCTCCTTTTTTCGAAGCCTCCAAGGAAAGAATAGACATGCTTCCTATTTGGGTGTGGCTCCCAGGCTTATCACCGGAGCTATGGACAGAGGAGGTTTTCAAGGTATTTGGAAATCAACTAGGAATTTATTTGGAAGCAGACATGAGCTTCACACAATCCCGAGATAGGGGTGTTTGCCACATATTGGTCTCTCTAAATCTCAAGGAGGGTTTGGCTGAAGAAATTGATATTGTAATGGGAGATAAATTCATTACCTAGAAATTTGACTATGAAGGGCTTCCATTTCGTTGTCGTCGGTGTCATAACTATGACCATTTGGCCAAGCAATGTTCTCTCCCCTTCAAGGCTAAACAAGGGGATGGGCGCACTTCAATCTCAAAGAAAAGATTGGTAGTGCAGGTGGAGGAGATAACTACCCTGCCGGGGTCAAGTCCAAGTGCTCCTAAGGTCTGTGATCAGATTGTTCTGGCACCGAGTGAAGGCCCTCTAACCAGGTCCCCCTCTCCCATGGATCTTGCTGATGAACCAACGCCACAAGAAGTCAAGATTATGGATGCTTCAAATAGGGGGCCATGCCCCCTCCCAGGTATATTTTAGTATTCATCCCTCTCCTTCAATTTACTATTAAATTCTTTCTCTCTTTTGGGAAGAAGTTGGTCGTCCATCTCATCCTCCTTGCCATCCCTATCTGGAATCCCTATTACCCCTCCCTTTTCCGAGCCTGGCTCTGGATTGGCTCTCTGTTCCCTCCTCCCCGATCCCCCAAACGTGTTGAAATATTGTAACTACAAAGAGTATTCTTAATATTTTTGATATATTATTTATAGGATCAATCCCCATTGTGGATTGATCATGTCGGTTATTGTAATAGGACCAAATCCCCTTTTGCAGATTGGTCAACAGACAATTATAATAGGCAGAATAAGAAGTCGGCCCCAACAATTAATAAGAAGACCCATAAATATAATAAAGGTGGGTTTACCCACCCAGTTGGAGAAGTCGGCCCTGCCAGTGAAGAGACACTTCACACGTGCCAAACTTGTATAAATAAAGGAGGCTAGTGCCTCACTTGGACATAACTCACTTGCTCAGTTTGAGAGACAAGTTCTGATCTGTTACCGGCAAAGGAGAGAGAGAGTGGCGCATATCTTGGAGAGGACTTTTTGTTTTAGCATAGAGATCTCTTGGCATTGTATTGGCTATCTCAAGGTTTTAAAAACCGAAACCGGTACCGGAACCGGTCGAGGGTCCAACCTGAACCGGAACCGGAACCGGTAATAAACCGGTCGAACCGGTTTCAATGAACCGGTTTTTTAAAAAATACATAAAATATTTAAATTTTAACGA
>ML777693.1:1493345-1521500 GCA_009831015.1 Picea engelmannii | reverse complement strand
AGGCGAATCATGACATACCTTCAAAATTTTCCCCTTCAGGGTGGATTCTGGAACCAAGTAGATCCGGTCCTTGTAGAAAATGACATCATCAAGAACCCGATATCTATCATCAATCACCTGTCCATCCATCACTTCACAAGCAAATTTTTTTTTGGATTATTCCACCAACAAATGAGCTTTCCAATCTGTACAGATGTCCATCATTGAACATCCTGTTGGCCTCCTAGACAAGGCATCTGCCACGATATTCCTTTTTCCCTTGACATACTCAATGTCAAAGTCAAAGGCTTGGATCTTTGAGACCCACTTCTGCTGCCTCTCACTGAGGTCTTTCTGATCAAGGAAATACTTGAGACTGTTATGATCAGTCTTCACTACAAACCTGTTGCCAACCAGATACTGCCTGAATTTGGTTAAGGCATGCATGATCGCTAGCATCTCCTTGTCATAAATAGGATAGAGTCTCTCCGACTCATTGAGCTTTCTCCTCTCAAACACAATGGGGTGGCCCCCCTGCATCAAAATTGCTCCAATCCCCACCCCTGATGCGTCACACTCTAAGACAAACGGCTGCGAGAAGTCTGGAAGGGCTAGAACAGGGTAGGTGCTCATAACCTCCATTTTTTCGAATGTCTGTTGTGACTCGTCTGTCCAATGAAAAGCACCCTTCTTGGTCAAGTCTGTGAGTGGTGCTCCCAACTGTGAAAAACCCTTGGCGAACCGCCTATAGTAATTGCATAACCCAAAGAATCCTCTCAGGTCCGTGAGATTCTTGGGCATTGGCCAATCCAAAATGGCCCTGATCTTTTCCTGATGAACCTGTACTCCCTGCCCACTAATGATATGCCCCAAGTATAGTAGTTCTCTCATGCCAAATTCACATTTGGATTCCTTGGCATATAAAGACTGTGCCTGCATAATACCCAAGACCTCCCTCAAATGTGCTAGATGCTCATCCCATGTCTTGCTGTAGATCAATATGTCGTCAAAGAATACCGGGATGTACTTCCTCAACTGTCCTCTAAAGATATGATTCATGCAAGACTGGAAAGTGGCTGGTGCGTTGGTCAATCCAAACGGCATGACCAAAAACTCAAAGTGTCCGAAATGGCACCGGAACGCTGTCTTCTCAATGTCCTTCTCCCTGATGTTGATCTGATGGTATCCTGTGTGTAGATCAATCTTAGTGAAGAAGACTGCCCCATGTAACTCATCCATCATCTCATCTATGCGTGGAATGGGGTAACGATTCTTGATCGTTTTCTTGTTGAGCGCTCTGTAGTTGATGCACATCTGTAACGTGCCATCCTTCTTCAGTACCAGGACGACTGAAGATGCAAAAGGACTCATGTTGGGCCTAATGTGCCCCATAGCAAGCAATTCTTTGATTACTTTCTCAATCTCGTCCTTGAATTTCTCGGGGTGCCTGTAAGGTGCTGTAATCATCGGTGTAGCCCTTGCCTCTAACTCAATCATGTGCTCAAAACCCCTGTCGGGCGGTCTCTCTGGTGGTATCGGCCCAAATACTGACTCATACTGACCCAGAAGCTCTCTGATCTGTGGATGGTAATGCTCCCTACCCTCAAAATCCTTCCGCGTGGTGATCAAACACTTTGTTGCGTAAGCCACATCTCCGTGACGAAATATCCGCTCCATCCTCTTTGCCGATACTGCTTGAGGTGCTCCTGTAGACATGCCCCTCAACACAACTCGTGATCCACTGGCATCTCTGAAGCTCATGGTCAACGTCTGATAGTTGAACCCAATCTCCCCCAATGAATACAACCACTGTACCCCTAGCACGACATCAGTATCTGACAGCTCAACTACATAGAATGTGTTTGTCTGGGTGTAGTTGCCTAGTTTGACCTCTAGGTTAGGGATCATATCCAGGCATGTCATTGTGTATCCATCTGCCACTGCTACATGGAATCCCTCAAACTCCTCCGTGCGTAATCCCCTCCTGGCTACTAAGGACGCACTATGAAGTTGTGGGTGGCCCCACCATCAACTAACGTTGTCATGCGTTGCCCCTGTATAAGGCCCTTGAGCCTGAGAGTGTTGTACCTGGGTACTCCTGAAAGGGTGGCTATGGTTCCCCCTTTCACCTCTCTACGAGGTTTTGCCTCCTCCTTGGGCTGTGCCCTGGCCGGTATCTGAGGTTTCTTCGGCTGCTGCTCTGGCTCATGAATGGTCTCAGTCTCTGAATCACTGTCTGTCGGTGCCTCAACATCCTCATCCTCCTCCTCACTGCCTGATTCCACTTCAATGTAGTGGATCTATCCCTTTCCCATGCATCTATGCCCTGGGACCCAAGGGTCTCTACAGGAGAAGCAAAGCTTTTTCCTCATCAACTCCCATCGCGTATCATCATCCAATTTGGGCTTGCCCTTCCATTCCCTTTGAGGATTCTTTTGATCCTTGTCTCTCTGTGGTACAAAGGGTTTGGTGAAGGGTTTAGTTTTTGGCACTGAATCTGCCAAATCTCTAGTGCGTCAGATGGCATCCTACAAGGTATGAGGCTGGTAGGCCTTCACCCATCCTCTCAAGGGTTCTGTGAGCCCTTATGTGAATAGCATGACCAATCGGGGCTCGGATATGTTTGTCACTGCCACTGCTACCCTCTGAAACTCTAAGATGAATGCCTTTGTTGTGCCAGTTTGTCTCAACTGGGCTAGATCTCTGAAATGGATCTCTGGATCCCTCCTGTCAAATCTATCCATGAGTCTCTCTGTGAACTCTCTGTAGGAGGTGATGCGACTATGACCCAATGTCACCAATCTGTGGTACCACCACTCGTGTGCCTCACCCTCCAAGTGTAGGGTGGCGAAACTAATGGCCTCTGACTCGGTCATCTGGTTGAGCTTGTAGTAGGTGTCTAGTTTATGTACCCAAGCTTTGGTGGTGCATCTGGATGATCCGTCAAAAGAAGGTATGGTGAGTTTACCAACTTTTCTGATGAAATCAATGTTATGCCCCTGCTGCTGTGGTCCTCCTCTCTGTGGCTCTTTGGGGCGGTCCTGAGTCTCAGTCCACAATACTCGACTAAGGTCATATCCTGATGGAAGTCATGGCCCAATGCTACATACTGTCTCCGATACTCTGCAATGTCCTCTGCATGAGTGGGCGGTCTCTGTGCTATCGGTATCTGTGCTGTTACCTGGGGTGCCCTCTGGAAACTGGGAAACAATGGACGTGGAATCCTACTCGCAGAGGTGTATGTGTGAGTGGGTGACTGGGGTCTACTGCCTACCCCTGAGTTCCCCTGTGCTGCATGTGGGGCTTGTGTGCTCGAAATGTCTACCATAGCCAGTCTATCCGCTACCTGAGCCAAAGATTGAGACATGGTCCGCTGACTAGCTAGCATATCACTGATAACCTGCATGAAGGCTGCATCTGGATCCACGGGGGCCTTACCACTGCCCTCTGGTCGCTCATATCTGTCACCTAGCCTCCTCTCTGCTTCACGCTCGGTCTCGCGCTCTGCTCTTCTCTGTGTGCCTCTTCCTCTTCCTCTGAAATGGGAGGGAAGGGAGGAAAGTTAGGCCTATCCCTTCTTTCCCTGCGCTTGTTGTAAGTGACATATTCGTCACCTACATGCTCACGACCATCTGGTTCTTCTGTTGTATTCATTGTCTTTAGTCACAGGTTGGCAGGACTAAAGATTTGATACCACTGAAATATCCCTGATCCCGCTGATCAAGATATTCGCTATTGATCTATTGTTCTGCCTTGCAGATCTGATACACTGGGGGTTTCTGGGTGCGTTTCAGTTGTATGTTTGAGATCTTGATGGTTATTGCATGTGCATGTGGGTTATTTCATGTGCATGTTGGTTATTGCATGTGCATGTTGCATATTTATGGTTTTAACAGCATATAAAGGACGCATGCAAAAGTAAAGAACATCAACTGCCCAATATCATGTATTATACGGTTCAAGCATGGAAATACAATAGCCTACTGGAAATATAGAATATAAACGTTAGCTGGATCTCATGGATCATCACTGGAATACAAGCAAATAGCATAAAAATACCCGTGATCAGAAGATGATAAAGATCTAATGCATGCACGGATAGATTGGCAAAATATGCGATTCCGGAGAAGTACGGTAACCGCTACCAGCTGGAAAACTCGTCCGGAAGAATGGACCGTCAGAATGCGCTGGAAACTGCTCCAATAGAAGAGCCCTGGCCACTAGACTGAAATGGATGAGTGTCCGATCTCGGATCTGGTCTCTGAGGCACTGGATCTGGACCCCTGGGGGGTTTGCGCACCTCTTAGGACATTGGATGCGCCCCAAAGGATTCCACCAACAGAATCTGATGCTATATGGATCAAAACGATCGTCTCACCAAATGCGGAACTGGGTCAGAAGGAATTGCTCGAATCTGCTCTGATACTCTGCATGCAACCCCAAATGTCTATCTGGAAGAGTTGTGCCCTAAATGGCTGGATGAGGCGATATGCAAGATTCCACCGTCAGAATCCGACGATAGATGGCTCAATAAAAGCGCCCTGGCTGGATCTCAAATGGGTTGGAAGGAAACTGCAATTTGGACTCGGATTTTGTGCAGCTCTCCAAACCCTCAAACTGACTTGCGCCCTCACTGGTTGAGCTGCGCACTCTACAATGGATACTCCTGAAAAGTACGGTGAAATACCTGGATGGTATCTCTGATGGGCTAGGGTGTGTCTCTCAACACCGAAACCGATCAATGGTGGTGATTTGCTCCAGAAATCCACAAAACAGTAAGGTCGACTCTCTTCCTCTTCTGGGAACTCTCAACATCAAATCATAACAATGCATAATGAGGAATTAGGTCAAATTCCTCCCTTTATACCTTTCCCAATCTAATTCACCATTGACCTCACTTAAGCTAGGTGCTTTTCCTCCTAAGGTGAATAATTAATTAATTAAGTCCCTCTTTAGCACCTTTTCATTCTAATTCTTCATTGACTTAGGCTTAAGTGACTTTTCCTAAGTATTTTGGCTTAATTCATCATTTAGCCATCAATTCCTCCTTATTTCTCCATCTTGTTCCATGTTTGTGCCTGACTATAGTCAACAGGAACACATAGACTACTAAGTCACTCCCTGTTGGCCTACTCTTGGGAACGGGACATCACAAGTGCGCACTGCAGAAACTAGGTAAGTGCGTAAGTCTAGAGAGTAGTTGCAGCTGCAGCTACTGCAACCTGTATTCTCGGTTTATGCTTGGACTTTCTATTGGTTATGTTTTGGACTTTCTGCCTTGTGTGCTATCTCTGGAGAGAGGTACGCTGCATTGATTGGCTATTAGGCCTAGGGTTTGCTTCCAGAATTATTCTCTATCAAGGTTAAGGTGCTCGGGGGTGGCTTCGGCCTATGGTTGGGTGACAATATTGCTATATTGTCTATGGTTAAAGGTGCACACCTATTATTTCTAACAGAAATTTCTATCCTTCAATTGTCGAGGTGTGGCGAGCCCCTCAAAGAAATCGACCCTCAGGAGAATGGTGGAGTTAAATCAGTCGAATGTTTTCCTCCTTCAAGAAAATTTGGGGGATGGGGAAGCTGTCTCTCTTCTTTTGAGCTCTCTTTTGAAGTCTTGGAATTTTATCAGAGTGGATGCTAGAGGTTGCCCAGGTGGCTTAATTATTGGATGGAACCCTTGATCTGTAAAGGTTACCAATTCTTGGGGTTTCGAATCTGGTCTACGTGTTGATGTTCTTTCGGCCAATTTAGGTATGGGCTTCAAAATTTTAAATATATATGGAGCTAATATAGAGCGGATCCGTTTCTGGGAGACCTTGTTTAAGAAATCTTTTATTCAGCATGATGGCTTGATATTAGGTAGAGATCTCAATTTTTCCATTGGAATGGTTGAAGCTTGGGGGCTCGGGGCTAGAGCTGATCCTTTATCTGATTTCTTCAGCCATTTGTTGGAAAGCCAAGGGATGTGCGACATATCCCCTATCGAGATTAGCCCTACGTGGAGGAACAAGCGTACTGGTGAGGATCGCATTGCTAAAAGACTAGACCGTTTTCTTCTAACCCAACGTTTGATGGAATCTCTCCTTCTGTCAAGACAATAGGTGGGCAATGGAGGGGAATCAAACCACTCTCCTATATTTTTGGAATTGGCTGGAGGAATGAACAAACCAACTAGCCCATTTAAATTTAACCCAGGATGGCTTAAGGAGGAGAGCTATAGTCAACTGGTAAAAGATATTTGGGTCCCCGTTGTTCTTGGTAGACCGGTGGCAGTGCAATTCGCTGAAAACCTCAAGCGAGTAAAGCAAGCTACAAAGGAATGGGCCCGTACAAAGAAGATAAGGGATGAACAAGCCCTTGTGGAGATTGAAATAGAGATCCATAATATGTATGAGGCGGAAGGAGTGGGTTTTCTCTCTCTTGAATCCAAGGAACACCTTGTCTCTCTGGAAAAAGATTGAAGAAAAATTCTAGAGGATCGTGAAGCAATGTGGAGACTGAAGAGCAAGGCTCTCTAGTTGGAGAGTGGCGATGAGAATACAAAAATTTTCAGGCCTATGCTAAAGGCCGAAAGCTCACCAATACCATTTGGATTTTACAGGGCTCAGATGGCAGAGATGTCTCTTCCTTTGAAGGACATGCCACTCTCGAGAAAAATCACTTCAAAACTCTATTCAAGGTAGATACTAGAGCTTCTATCAGTGATGTGGTTAGGCTTGTGCTCTTCTTCCCACGGTTTGTCGATAATGAAGGCAATAGAATGCTTATGAGAGAGGTGACCAATGAAGAACTTAAAGAGACTCTTCACAGCTTTCAGAAGGACAAGAGCCTTGGTCCTGATGGATGGACTATTGAATTCTACTTGGGACTGTTCAAACATATTGGAAATGATTTATTGAAAGTGGAGGAAGAATCTCACTCCCAGACTCACATGCATGCGCCTTTCAATTCCACTTTCATTGCCCTCATCCCAAAATTGGACAAGCCCTCCTCAATGAATGATTTCCAGCCTATCTCATTATGCAACACTGTTTATAAAATAGTGGCCAAAGTCATTTCATGGAGGATCAAAGGGGTACCCTTGAAGACCATTTCACAAGATCAGTTTGGGTTCTTAGAAGGCTGACAAATATATGACGCAATTGGTGTTGCACAAGAGGTCATTCACAGCTTAAAGGTTAAAAATGACAAAGGAGCAGTCCTGAAAAATGACTTCTCGAAGGCCTATGACAGAGTCAATTGGATTTCTGTCAGAGTATTGCTCACTCGCTTAGGTTTTGAAGTGCCATTCATTAATTGGATCATGGGTTGTATTACTACGGTTTCCTTTGTGGTGTTGATAAATGGTGCAACCTCTCCTTTCTTTCAGGTGGAACGTGGTCTTCGGCATGGATTCCTTCCATCTCCACTCCTCTTCCTGTTAGTTGCGGAGGGCCTTAGTAGGATGATGACTACTAAAAAAGACAGAGGTGAATTTCATGGGGTGAACATTTCCCAAAGCTTATCTGTAACACACCTCCTCTTCGTGGATGATGTCCTTATTTTCTGTAATGGGACTCAAAGAGAGGCAAAGAAGATTTAGAGCCTCTTGGAGATTTTCGGTCGTGCAACAGGTATGGTTATTAATGACCAAAAATCGTCTTTCTCTTTCATCAACAAGTTCGATGACAAGACTAAGTACTGTGTCTCCCTTTTCCCTTACCTGTCACAAGATCTGGATGAGGGTTTCAAATACCTAGGGTTTCATTTGAAACCTAATTGTTATAAGAAAGAGGATTGGTTATGGCTCATTGCAAAGTTGGAAAAGTGCCTACAATCCTAGAGTTTTCAATGGTTAACTAGAGTTGGACGATTGGTTTTGGTCAAGTCATTACTAGAAGCCATCTCGGTGTATTGGATGTCCCTAGCTTGGATACCAAAAGGGGTGTTGGAAAAGGCTCGTAGAGTATGCTTCATATTTCTATGGGTCGGATCCAAGGAAAAAAATTTCCTCCCCTGGGTAAAATGGAAACATTTGGCTATCCCAAAAATGTTGGGGGATTGGGGGCTTAAACACATCTTCCTCTTTTCAAAGGCCTTGGCTGCCAAATTTATTGTAATCTCATTCATTCTCAAAATTTGTGGACAACAATTGTTATCATAAAATACATTTATCCGGCCTTAGTGGTTGTCTGGATTAGGGATCCCATCAAGACGAACCCCAATTTCTCTATCATTTGGAAAGCTACGTTGAACTCCTTGTTATCGCACAGATTATAGGTTGGGAAAAGCTCGACCCAATCTACAAAGGTAAGACAACTATGGGAATACCTACCCATTGTCACCTTAGATAGGTACTCCCCTAGCTTTAGAGATGATGTGATCGCTTCAGGGGGGAATCCCGGTGAACCTAGGGGGAAATGAGATGGAAAGTGGAGTAATGACCATCAACCAAGGACAAAATGAATCTCCCCTACCTAGACAGCATCCACTAGAAGCAACTTCTACCAAAATCCCAACCTTTGGAAGGATAGAATCACCATTCCACCCTTGCAAATCTCTGAGTCATGTGATGAAAATCACATGTGCAATCCTCATATAAAATGGGGGATAACATGCTAGATTCTACTTTTCCTCATCTATACCTACAACATTCTCCAGTCTCGTCTTCTCGTGGATGAAATCATCACATGGCTTTTCAAAGGTGGCAAGCCTATCTTGGGCACAAACACCCCAGCCAAAGTTTACCATGAAGATGAAAACCCATTCAAGGCCATGGGTACTAACTCTTCACTCTTGACTACTTATCCATGTGTTGCAAGCTGATCATGGAGTTTAGTAATCGTCATCAAGTAACTGGCTATGGTATTTGTCTTGCTGGCTTTAAGCTTATTCCTCAGAAGCATATTCCATTTGATGTTCTCACTTTGATATAGAGTGACTAGAGCATCAAACATCTCCTTACCCGTGGTCTTCTTGGCAATGTGAGGGATCAAGTGATCCTTTGTGGAGTTGAGGATGAATCGATTTGTCTTAGTCATCTTATTTTTGTATTCTGCCAATTGCACAGGATCTATAGGATTTACAACCTTGGTCTCCACAAAGTCCCAAAGATCATGCTCCTCAAACAGCATCTATACTCGACACTTCCATGGAACGAAGTTGGAGGGACCTTCCAATCTGTCTTCATATCTAAGACTGAATGTAGTCATACTACTGCTTCTAGAACACACTGCTAGACAAAACAGATCAGCAACCAAAAACCATCCTATCACAAGTCCACAGTGCTTTTCTCAAGCATAGATCTCAGGAATCCCACCCTTGAAACCTTCCGACAACTCTCTATCTCAGGTAGAAGCCCTACTATCCATACACGGATTCCTAGAATGTTTCAGCAAACATCCTCTGATACCATGTCAAAAATCAGACCATGGTAAGCAGATTCTGCACTCAGGAATTTAACCTAAAATTATAAATAGCCAAAAACTTAAAACACAATTTAAAATAACAGCTAGAGTACGTTAACCTACAAACACCGACTGCTGATAATATGAACAGCAAACATGTAGATCTGAAAGCAATAAACTACAATGCTATAGCTCAAAACAAACTCTTGAACTACCACAGCGTTGTGCCCTGCTTGTCCTTGATGGACTAGGATGAAGAGGGAAGATACAATGTAACTGGACACATGCAAGAAGTGTCCTCAAACCCTAACTCTAATCAATACAGCTAGTGCACCCTCTTGCATGGGTAACAATGCCTCCGTTAATGCACCCCAATTGGAGGACGGCTGTGGCATGTATGTATGCACACTCCTTGGGATCTGTACCTTCACTCAGCTTTTCATGCATGCATACTAACCACCTAGGGGTCTGCGCACTTCTCTAAGAATAGATCATGCATGTGTCTGACTAAACTGAACTGAACTGGCAATTACTAAATTTGGAACCGCAGTGAACTGAAGCCCTCTCTTTCCCTACATAATTGCAGCTTCCTCCTGCTCTGCAGCACACGGGAACCCAACAAACTTCTGTACAGACCTGCTCCTGTGTGCACCCTGGTGCGGTGGAGAAGACTGACAGAGCTAAACAGGTAAAACCTAACAGTGGCCTCTCTTCAAACTGAGATAGCTTTGAAGGTGAGTCTTCGAGGGCATTTATGGCCCCTAAAATGAGCTTTAAGGGTTGTCCAAAGTTCAAACACTTCCACCTCCATACCCTTGCACTTGGATTTTGCATCATTCTATTTGTTTATATATTTGGCTTTCAAACTTCAATTTTGTTCAAAATTATTTTTTCAATAGGATTCGTGATGATAAAGATGTTTTCTTGGAAAATGAGATTAGTTGAAAGCATAAATCTCTGTAATCAGGATGCTCATTTTTCTTGCTGGGATGCATTTGATTCACTTTTTCTGATTCTGTGCATTTTTGTATCATAGAAGATGTACAGGATGGCAAATATTGTTATAGATGAAATACTACAAAGTTTTATTTAAGAAGAAATTTCTACTTGCTTCCTACTGCAAGAATCTCTTCAATGTTTGGAGCAGGTTTATGCTGTAGAAATATGCTTCTTGCCATTCATAATTGAGATTCAAACAACATCTAAGGTTACTATCCTCATCAATAGCACTGAATTAAATTTTACGTCGGACACCATCTTTATAATATGAGACTGCAGCCTATGTGCGTGCATGCACACACACATTCTACTACGATCAATAAATATTCTGACATGGGTTTCAAGCAGACTGTATTTTCCAATCATTGCATCCAAATCACTTTGGTCTAATCAGCCAACATGTGGCAACTCGATAAAAGAATACTGTTATTGAATTATTTGCGTAATTTTTCTTAATTGTCCCCAACTACTCTCTAATATCAATATTATTTTGTTAACTATCCTCATTCTTCGAGACAATATGTAAAAGCCAAAATTTAGTAGCCCGAATTTGGTAGTGTTCACTTACAAAACAAAGCAATAAGTTAGGATTTAAATTTTACATGAAAAGAATGAGCAATTGATTAGCAATAAGATTATGTTATAGTGGTCCAGAGTCCAAAAATGTCTGATTTTTTAGCACTTCACATTTGATTTATTCTATAAAACCTTAATGAATGGCAATGTGATAACTGTAACTGTAACTGTCATCCAAGTTTGGCTAGATGGTTAGGGGTGATTGTTGTCAAATTCCAAGCCTGCTTTCTAATACGAATTTTAAATTGACATGGGCTATCAATTCAATTCATCTTTCAGCCATCCGTTTTTGGACTGCATAACGTCAGACTTTCTGGACCTTGTTGTTTTGTGGGATTAAAATGTTTTATTGCATCCAAAGTCCTGAGTCCTATTCACCTTTCAAAATGGTGTTTCAACCTTTCCTATCTTTCACTGTACGATATGTGGGCTTATATGTTAGGGAAAATAACCTTGTGATTCAAAGCTGTTCAACATAAGTTATATTTTCATTGCCACCAAAGATATAGTCACAGCTGAGAACCCGTACTTCGCCTGCCTTGAGTAACCAGAAAATCATGAATTATGCATTGCCAAATCGGCATACCGTTGTTGTCTAATGCCATTCTTCAGAAGGCAAAATGAATATATAAGAAATTTTAATAGATCAAGTTTGAAGGAATATCTATCTATATCCATAAAATAATATGAATAAAAGTGGGAAACAATTGCTAGCAACATAGATAAAATAATCGTAATCAGCAATTAATGGCCGAGGATGTCAAAAAGATTAAATCGGCAATAATCAAGAAATAATCGGGAAATATCGGCCAATCTAGGCAGGCCTGTAATGTTAAACGAAATAATCGTTTGCCGATTGCGTTGGGATTAATTGGGATAGATTTGAGATTATTTCATGTATGGTTAGTAACATTTAAATGTCAATTGCATTATGACTATCCCCATGTAAACTCATGATTGCTACATTGATCAATACAGGTCTCAAGAACTGACTTTTTTTTGCATGGTTTTGAATGCAGATATATTTGGGAAAGTTTCAAATGAGTGGGAGAATGTTGATATTGGTGTTTTCGTATGTGGTCCTGAAAGTTTAGAGACAAGCGTAGCAAAGGAATGCAGGTCATACAACTTAAGAAACTTGAGAAATTCGAGAAACAGAGCTGTGTTTCATTTCAACAGTCATAGCTTTGATCTGTAATTAACTAACTATAGGGATATTACTATGGCATATGGCTCATTGTACTGTATATACATAGGTTTCATATGCAAGTCTATGTCTTGCTATTAATTTGGCCTATTTCATGTGTTGACATCATTATGTAAGGCTCACTAAGGCCAAAATTGTCTCATGGCACCTATACAAGTTAAATTATATATAGAGTAATAGTTGCCATGTACATTAACAACCTTTCATATGAATTTTATACCTTTCTCAAAGGTTATTTGACATTGTCTGCAATCAATTAGACAGCCAATGACTCTAAATGATTTTTTAATCTGTTTCTGTAATAATCTGTTAGGAGTTTGATGTCTAGGAAAGCCCAGTACAGGCAAAAATGCGTGTGCCACTATTTCCACGTGGTATCCTTTTTCAACTATGATGTATTCAATATGATTTTCTGATAAGTGGGCAGTAACAAGGTGTATCTTGGGCTTATTGCTTGTGATCTAAAAACCTGTATGCATCTATATTATAAAGAGTACGTTGCTTTTCTGCATGTCTCACTACACAAAAATAATGAGGTTCTTCTAAGGGATTCAATAAGAATAGGAAAAGAAAAACTAGTCTTCTTAACTTCAAAATAATACAAACATTAAAATAAGTAAAGAAAAGGAGTTGGGTGTTATCATATTCATAAAATGCGTAGTTTGTCCAAAATGAATGAATGAAAATGATCTAAGGTTTGCAAGAATAAACATGTTAGATGGAACTTATAATTCTGCTCTAAATGCAAAGTTGAATAGTGTCTCCTGTAAATTAATCTTTCATCTTTTCCTACAAAGTTATTGGTACCATTGGTAGAAGATATTCTACGTTTCCAGTTTTCACTTTTAAAAAAATGTTTAGTTCCTATTATCACAATACCTAGCACCTTTGTGCAAAGCCTTTCGCAAGGGCTAAGACAAGTGTAACATGGAAGTGTTTCCACTGTCACCGTAACAAATCATGGAAGTGTTGCCACTATCACCGTAACAAATCACTTCTCTCATTTTAGTGAAGGATGAATCCAATGCAAGAGAAACTTCCCTAGCAACCTCAAGGAATCCTATAGCAAGAAGGAATCAAGTCTATGGCCTCCTTTATTGGTTACTCAAACACATCATCACTAGATCAAGGTAATCAAGGTAAGTACAAGGTGGTTTAATTAGTGTTCCATGAGGATGTGTCCTCCAAGGTGGGAGGCGTGGCCCCAACATTTCTCACATTCCGGGGATGGGGAGCGCCTAGTGAAATGTTTCCCCACATCCCCCTTTTTGGGAACTCATGGAAACGGATGGGGAAACGTTTCCCCGATGTGGGGGATGCATTTCCCCAAAAGGGGGGTGTCTGGGTGTCCCCCCTAAAAAATGGGGGCATTTGGGCGCTCCCCCTCCAAAAAAAGGGATGTCTGAGCACCCCTTTCCCCTAAGTTTTTGTCTAATAACCCTTTGAAGCAAAACAAAGATAGGGGATAACGTTTTGAGGAGTTTGTGACCTTGGTAAGTAATGGTAATATTAAATTCTTAAAAAAAGGATGGGAAAGGAAGATAAAGGAGAATATCACTTTTAATTAAATTTTTAACATTACTTTTAATTCCTTCATGATGTTTGAGAGTGGTTCCAACCTCATCACTTCATATGGAGAAAGTAGAATTCCATATCCCATAGAATTCAACAGACTTAAAAGTTTTCAGGATTTTAGGATTCACAAGATTATAACGTTTCCACTAGATTGCACAATGATGAATTTGCATGGGATGAATTGTTATTGTTAGGATTTTATCATTATTATTTTTATTTTTATAATTTTAGAGACGGGGACCGATATGCTAGGGACCCTAACGTCCCCCTGCCCCCCCTGAACTTCCCAAAAATTTGGAGGTGCTTCCACACACCTCCCATGTGTGTCTCCCCACTCACATATCCCAAAAAATTGGTGGAACATTGGGTTTAATGAAGCAATTTTCAGATTTATATATGTGAAGTATCTTGGACAATTAATGATACTAAGTAAGTCAAAGAGTTACCCCAAATACTACAAACGAAGAGAAAAGCTATGGCTATTATAAAACTTGTATTAAATATGATTACTTCAGCTATATGTCAAGTTACAACAACAAAAATAAATCAGCCATTGACACAAGTTAAGCATGCAATAGGATGGGGTTGAAAATAAAAATTAGACTAGGGTTTAGTTAACAAATTCTTGTTGAAATGATAGATGACATACAACAACCCTAGAAGATACAAGATGTAAAGCCCTAAAGGGATGAAAACTATAACAAAAATGCAATAAATGATGTCAAGATGTACGTTAAGGTGAAATATGCCAATAAAACCCTAGAAGTCAAGCTCAATGATGATTGAAAATTGAGGAAAAATGCAACAAACCCTAATCCAACCCTAGGACAACAAATGAAGAGGTGAATTTAGGGTTTAGAAGAGAGAAAGACTAGTGTCATTTATTTCTCTTGGGCATATGCGGTCAAAATATGAACTTTCTTGGGAGACAAATGTAAGCTTTGAGTAACACCCTAAAGTAGTCCACTACAAACCTTAGGGAGTTAACCAATAGAAAAACAACTAGGGTAGTCCACTACAAACCCTAGAAATCTATCATATATGAAAATAACTAGAGTAGTCCACTACAAACCCTATAATTTTTCCATGTGTCATTTAACAAGCTTTAAATCAATGATAACAAGGGAAGGTAATCCACTACAAACCTTCCTAGGGTTTCAAGACAAGATTTATTAAAGATAAATACAAGGTAAAATGTACTATCACCACTTTGATAAACACATTAACACTTAATACATTCAAGAAATAAACCAACAAAGATTTAGAAAGAGCACTTACTAGGTAAATCAATGATCATCCATGAAACCCTAACTATGAAAATCATCCATCAAAACTTGAAAAAACATCCAAAGATCATCTCCCAAAGAAGGTGCATAAGTAATCCATAGTATAAGAGAAGTAAAGAAGAGAAGAGTAGTATTAATCCTCCACAAGTTATGATTTACAAATGAGGGAGCACTTTCTCTAGTTATATGAGGAAACCAAGTACTTCACCTCTCTAAGAAGCCCCTAAAACATAAAAATCCATGATACAAGGTGGATAGGGCTTAGGCCGACCCTAAAAAATTCCTCTAAGATAAAGATACAAATTTTAAAACATGAAACTATCCTCTAAAAACCCCACATGTGTGAGTGTAGAAGGCTCCAAAAAGGTGACATCATATCCAAGTGGGGTATAAAGGCTCCAAAAGTCATCTCTCTCCCCAAAATGTACAAAGTATCATTAAAATTCATGCCTCATCAAGGTCACACCCATCAACAAAGTGCCAACTCGCCATCACAAGTGCTAGGTCGGCTCCAACATGTGTCCATCATTCTCAAGTATGATGTCATCTCCACATGTGCAACATCCAAGGCCAAAACCATGATGCTATCAAATAGGAAATCTCCATCACCTCTCGAAAGAGGCATATTATCATCATCAAGGGAAACACCGTCAATCCAAGCTCCAATGTCCTCAAGGGGTGTATGATGTCATCAAGGGCTCTAGGTTGCATGTCAGGCTCCATATGCAACATCCCAGCTGTAAAGTGCAATGTCCTAGGTCCAGGAGGTGGTGAGGGATGCTAAGACATAATGTATCTCAACGCTCATCATCAATGGTGTAGCATCCTCCATGAAGTGCAAGGAAAACATCACCAATGTCCTCCAAAGGACCATCTCAAGGGGTGCACCATCATCAAACAGGGGTTTAAAGAATCAAGTAAGACCAACCATCGTGGATACAAGAGTCATTAGGATCATAAAAGGTGAGCCACAATTTAATGCAAAATTCATGCAAGTAATTCACATTAGGTATCTTCTTCAAAATTCACACTAGCTTATGACTTTATGCAAATTGTGAAGTTTAAGTATGAGAGGGCCGTAATAAAACTCTATTAGGTGTGCTAGTACCCAAGTAGAGGAGCATTTCCCGAAAAACCATCAAAGTGTAAGTGTGAATGAGTGGTATGACATGGGGTTTAATTCATGGTCATGGTGTCATTGACATTCAAGGCCACGTGTGATGTTCATCTCCATGAACGCTTTTGTAGAGGGAGTGCTTGGTGCATTGAGTTACCCTTTCCTTGGCACTATTTATTTCCACCCCTATCTTGCCTTTTGATATTCATTAATTTTCTTTGCAAGCCCCTTTTGAGGTTTATGCATTTATTACATCGGGACTTTGTTAAGTCATTTTTTTTAGGTATGCATTTAGTGCATTAGGACTTGGAGTGATGGCCTCATAGTGAGGGGGTAGAGCTCAAGCTACCTTGGCTTTTAATTTATCATGTATATCCCTTTATTGTTCTTTTGAATTTTGAATTTATAACATGTTCTTTCCATTGTTTCTTACAACTGCATCAACCTCGAGAATTCAAGCCCTTTCTTCTCATAGGAGAATGAAGTATAGACCTTTTTGTGATCCATGTAATAGACATTCCCAAAAGATAGGAAAACATGAAGAATATAGATGGAAAGTGTTAAGTATGAAAAGTTAAAGGTTACATTACCCCTATCAAGGCTTCCCAATAGTATCTCTTTTCCCCAAGAGTGACAACACTTGACTACAGTACATATGATGCCCACCAATGTGAAAAAAAGAAATAAACATAACTTCCAAGCATCATGATTCATTCTCTGACTTCAACCCATGATCCTTACTTAAAATTCCCAATGTATTAAATGTAACACTTTGTATGAAACAATGGCTAATGTACCTCATGTGCGTTGGACCACCATCATCAAGTGAGCATGTTGATCAAGTGAATGAACTAAGCAATGATGAGGGAGAGGCATTTCAGGGTTTTTTGTCTATGGAGAATGTTGGTCACCATCTTTGGGATCATTGTCTACAATGTGAATCATGAAAAACAATATCCTCTAGTTACCCCTAGGTGAGAGGGGTTAACAATTCTGTAGGCGGTTCTTTCAGACATTTTCGAGGTTCAAAAGTATTTTCCATATTAAATCCATGTATGTTTAATTATTTTCTATGTCATCCTGACTCTAATGAAAGTGTACTATTAACCAATGTTCTCTATCGAAAAAATACTCCATGGTTTTATATTTTGGTAGATATAACTTTACATAAGTCTCGTTATATATATATATATATATATATATATATATATATATATATATATATATATATATATACTATTTGACATAACTTTCTTCTAGAACTTATTGTTGTCTTTGATAGACCTAATAGACCCTATTACCATTTATTTCACTTACATATATGATTCAAAACTCAAAAACTTACTCACATAGTTGGTTAACTCTTAAATTTTCATGTTATGATGAATGAATTAAGGTCATATGACAACCTACCTAAATTTAGCAAGGGGAGATCCCCTTCAATATAGCATATATCATCTCATGATTAAATTTGATCAAATCAACCTACTTTAGACTCACACACTTATTGGCAAGAAGATCCACCGCCTTATTTTGATTCCTTCTCATATGATTGACTTTAAAATCCAACCAATATTTCTAAAATTATTTCTTAATATACATACCAAAAATTTGAAGTCCTTCAATTTAAGGTGAAATGCCAAATTCAAACCTTTAGTTACTTCGTTTGTTTTGTCTTGAGTATTTTTGTCTTGATTATTTGTCACCTTGTGTGATATTATTTCTTCCCCCCACATATTCCAGGTTTTAGTCTCGTATACCTTTAGGAGTGTTTGGACAGGTTGGAAGATAGTAGCAGGCTTGGTCAGATGGAATACCGTTGGAATAGAGTAGGTTGGGATTTGGCGAGATGCCCTATTTGGAACCAGATATTGCAAGATTCTTTTATTGCAGAGGTTCCACATTTCTAGGCCAATCGCTTGAGTAGGAAGGGCATCTTCTTTTGGAAAAACTTGTGGGAGTCAATGGTGTGTTCTCGAAAGGATTGTCGTACTCTGATGCACGAGTATGCTTTTCTCCCCTCATATCGACCAACTATCGTAGATCTTGTTGGGATTATCCCTCACAAGGATGTGTACAAAATTAATGTTGCAATTCCATGACCATTTTGGGAGGATTGGGGCTAGAGCTTTGGTCTCCCCTTAAAACAATGTGATTCCCAAAGGCTATATTCCATTTTGCATCAATGTCATGCCCTATGCCCTATTTCAATGTGCATTGAGTTTCCACTGATTTCAAGGACAGGTGGGTTTGTTGGCTTCATAGTGTGTTCTCTATTCGACTTTCCTATAAGTCGGGGATTTTTGCATAGTTGGTTATTTATCAGGGGCCCTCGTCCAAGGCTGAGTTAGAAAAGAGTGGGCAATTTGTTAGTATTTGTCCTATTTTCCAATGCTCCAAAGCAATGAATCATACTTTCTAGGAGTGTTAATTTGTGAAGAGTGGTTGAAAGTATGTCTAGATCAATATTCGGTTCTTCCATAGGGAAGGATTTATTGGTGAGTGGCCCTGTTTGATGATTGCAATGATTCGGTTCATTCCTCTTTCAATGGGATATGGAATTTCCCCAAAATATTTACTTTGTATACCATCTTGAACATCTGTTGTAGGTCGGTTTTTGATAATGAGGTTAGGCCTTCGAATTCTTTCTATACCATGTGGCAGGATGAGGTACACATGTAGTTGTTGGAAAAGGTTCTTTGCTAATTAAAGATGTAAAGTCTCTATATATGTAGTATCTTATTCTAATTTTATTCATGCTTTAGTAGCATTGAGGAAGAGGATATAAGATCCATTGTATATACCCTTTTACCTTTTGGTTTGTTGATGTAAATATTTTTCTGTAAATATATGATGTATTTTTTAAAAAGAAAAGAAAAAGAAGGTTCCATTTCCTACATTGCTTCATCTCAAGATGTGTGTACTAGTCTTATAATTTAATGTATCTTTTAACTTTGTTTTTTCATCTTTTTGGATTCCTATTGGACATTGATTTTACATCTTCTTAATATATTATCTTTCTTTAATTTGAATAAATCCCTTAAATTACTCCAACCCACCATTGTAAAACAAGCTCCTTTGTAATCCCCAAAGTTCAGTTGCTAGTAAGGGGAACCAATTCCAAATATTGTTTGAGAAGTTGGTTGCTTTTCCATGTAATCCCCAAATTTCACTCGCTAGTAAGGGGAACCAATTCCAAATATTGTTTGAGAAGTTGGTTGCTTTTCCATCTTTGATCTCATAAAGATGATGCTTGAGAGTTAACTCCTCCTTTCAAAGTTCCCAATATTTAAGCCTTGGAAGGGGTGAATCTTAACAAAATTGTTCATATGTTTTTGTTCTCTTTTTTTTCAAAACCTTTGTGCATTGGTTGTTTGCAAACTCTCCAAAAGAACTTGGCTTCTAATGACTTATTTACAGCAAGGAATCTTCTAATTCCTACACCCCCAACATGTTTGAGAATAATGATCTTCTTGCAAGCAAAAATATATGAAATTTTATTTTTTCTCATTATTATAGGAAGAAGCAATTGTTCAACTCTTCTTGTTTTCTTGTTTTTCTTACTTCTACATGTAGTTTTTCCCTAGCCAATTTCTCCACGATGATATGCAATTGAATTGAATTTCTTTAGCCTTCATCATTTTCTTTCTGTGCATTCTCTTTATTCTCTAGGATAACCTTAATCTCCTTCTATAGATGTATTATCTCCATGGATTCCTTTCCTACCAAGGATGCATATTTGTTTTCAAAGTTCTCATTATTTTATAGGAACTTGAATCCTTTCAGTTTTTTTAGGTTATTTACCTTCAAAACCTCAACTATTATGTCTTTTGAAGTTGAATGCTTTTTACTGTTTGTGGTATTTAGAATTAATTTTTTTCTTCTTAATGTCACCCACAAATCTTGTTGGGTCAGTGAAAGCAAACCATTGTTATTTCCCCCACCAAGGTTCATTCCCCAAGTGACATGTTTTTTCTCTTGTGGGTCAACATGTTCCCACAAGGAGACTCTTTGACTACTAGAAGCCATCATGGTCATTAAATCAGTCACAGACCATTAAGTGCAACATAGTGTCCCACCTCTTAATAGGTGGTGAACACTCGACACATTAAAATATAAAGGAAGCTTCCTGGATACTTTTTTCCCTTCTTCTTGATGTTATGAAACTCAACCATTGAAGGCTAAACATTATGTGTTTCTTCTACCAATTTTTGTCCTCGTATCTTCGAACTTGTGAAGATGTTAATATTAAAAACATTAATTTTTGTCCCCCTCTCTTCGAACTTTTGAAGATGTTGATATTAAAAAACATATATTTATGTCCTTGTGTCTTTGAACTTTTGAAAATGTTAATATTAAAAAACATCTACATGTAAATAGAACAATCCAAAAATCCAACATGTATTCCCACAAACAACTCCAATCAGTGGTTTCTCTTAATCTATATCTACACCTATCATTGCATAAGTCCATTTTACCTCTTGCATTAAAGTCGATGCTTTAACATACTTTAATATTTTGTTTCCAATTAGTCTAAAACTTCACAAAATTCCTAAGGGAGAGAATGTAGCTTTACCCATATTAGGGCATTAAAGAAAGGATAACTAGGATTACAAGTTATATCTTAATGTTTCATTTTAAAAAAAAATCGTGTAGTATTTAAGGTCGAAGACAAAAAAAACAAGAAAAAACAGGGGACCCACATGACATCTAGATATAGATTAGTAATAACCAACATAGATCCATCTTAACTCTAGATCTATCATGCACCGAGAGACATCAAAACCCTCAAGATGCAAACATTTTTTAGAGTACAAAACTTGAGGAAACCTTTGCATCTCAAAGGATTTGATGTCTTTGGGCACATGATAGATCTGTAGTTAAGATGGATCTACGTTGGTTCTTAAGATATGTGTGTGTGTGTGCCACTTTTCAACTCCATGTCGAGTACAGAAGCACATCTCCCTCATACTCAACCCACCATCTAAATGTTTTAACCATAAGATATTTTTACTTTCAATTGTTATATATATATAAAGTTGATATTTAAATATTTTCCTTGTTACTAATATTTGTTTAAATGAGATGTGTTAACTCGATACTAAACATTGAAGGAATAACACATCTTCCTCATATGGAGAAGTAGAAATCACCTATGCATGGAATAAGAATGTTTTTACTTTCAATTACTCTCTCTAGATATAAAATTATTTTATTTAATATTTTTTAAATGCCACGTGTCAACCCCATGTTGAGCATGAAAGGAATTGCGCTTCTCCTTTACACCGATCTATAGAAAGTGTCTTTTGGAATAATACAATTTTTTTTACTTTCAATATATATATATTGAGAGTAAAAACAATTGTATTATGCCAAAAGACACTTTTTATAGATCGATATGAAGGAGAAGCACAATTCCTTTTGTGCTCTACATGGGGTTGACACGTGTCATTTAAAAAATATTAAATAAAATAATTTTAATAGGTGGACATAGAAATATTTTATTTAAATGCACATGTCAACTCCATATATATATATATATATTTTTAACAAAAACCAGTGAAAATTTATATTAAAGACTTGTGAATAATCGCAAGAGAAGTACAAAAAGTGATTTGCAGAACCTGTAATTACAAAATTTGCCTCCCTGTAGGCTCCCAGTAGGTATATGGTAAGCGGAGGCGAGACTTTCTACTATTCTAAAGCCGATCAAAGTTTTTACGGTGAAGATCATACAATAAGAGCCTAACAAAAAAACTGTTAAACAAAGCATACACTTAAATATTGTTCTCATCCGGTGCTGGAGGTTCTTCTTCTGCCGATAACCTTAGATTTAGGTCCAGTCGTGGTCGAGGTCCAGGAGAAGAGGCTTCATCGGAGATGGATGCAGAAGATGCTAGGGAAGCCGAAGGTGAAACAGGTCCAGCCCCGAACTGAAGAATTTCTATTTGTTACCTTAGTGCCTCGCATTCGTCCTTTGTCGATTGGTGCTCTACCCATTGTTGGATGGTGATTTCCGTTATGGTTAGGACTTGGGTTGAGAGAGCTCTAAGATTGATTTGTAGATTTTTCACCATATCAACCAATTCATTATGTTCTTCCACTGAGACGGCGCAGTGGCTTCCTGTGTTCCTTCTCATTTTGTTGAGATTGCTTTCACTGTCTGTCTGAATGGTGCAAGAGTCGATATATGTGATCGGAGGAGGGGTAGAGTTCTCTCTCTTCTTCGGGGTATGAAATAGGCCCAAGTGATGCGCCATGCTTCTTATGATATGGTCCATCATCTGCGCGAGATTCAGAGGACGATTTCGTTTACCCATTTTTGGATGGAGACACGAACTGCTATCATGGCCTCTGCTAATCATGGTACTGCTCACATTGCCTGAATTAAATGGAAATTACTACCATGGAGTCATGCTGAGTGAATTCGTCACCCTCTAGGTCTTTATATAGCAATCTGAAGCAGTCGGAAGAGTGCCAAAGTGACTTCCCAAGTCCGGGGAGATGGAGGGTGTGGAAAGAGTGGCCCACGTTGAGGTGAAGGAGGGAACTTCAAGGTGATGAGAGGTGAGGTGTAGAAGTGTGAGGACTCAGATCCAAGTGCCAAGTGGCAGAGTGAGAGGAGAGGTGTTGTGATGTGAAGAGTTCATGTTGGTGGCCAAATTCATAATCCATGTGTCAATTTGAGTGTACAGGTGAGCTAGTCGCTAGTTGTCTAGTGCTTGCAGGATGGATGGAAGGATCATGGAATGGGGCTTAATCGTGTGAGACCATTGACAACCAACGAACCCGACTCTAGGGTGATTGCCAGATTCGCTTGAGTATTAGTGATTTGATTATTGCGTCTTAGTACATGAAAAAAGAAAACATTGCAGAAGTGTTTGGTAATTGCAGAGATTCGGTGGGATGTGGCATTTAAATGGATATTCAGGGGGTGAGAGCCTTTGCGGGCATGATTTATGATTATCTTAGAATCGCCAATGACAGTGAGGGAGTGGATGTTCATATTTTTACCGAGGACAAGGCCTTGATACAGAGCGTAACCTTCAGCTTGATTATTGGATGTAATTCTGAGGCTCCAATGGAAGGTGAGTTTTTTATTTCCTCTTGGGCATATGATGACCCCTCCCGCTCCTACCACCTCGGGGTTTCCCTTTGAGGCTCCTTCGAAGTAGAGAGTATGTGTCAGTTGTTCATTTCACCAGTGTGTGAACTCAGAGTCATCATGAAGCTACCAGGAAGATCTTGTNGGAATAAGGTGGAGATCCAAGTGGATTCTAAGCTAGAGGAGGGGGTGACGGAGATGGGTTTGAATTTGGAAAGGAAGAATTCAGCCAGAAGGGCTACAACGTTTTTAGCTACAAGATCTGGGGGGGGAGTGGAGGTTGGAGAAGATGGCCCTGTTTCGGGAGAGCCAAATTTTCCAGCAAATGTACTTAGGCAAGGCTTTGAATAAGTCTCTGAAGAGAGGTTTGCTCTTGAAGAAGCCACGATAATAGGATTTCCAATTTGAGAGTAGCTCTTTTGGTTGGGACGACCATCTAATTTTGTTGTGGAGGCTTTGGAGGGCTGCTTTCCACACAGAGATAACATAGGGGAAATGGAGGAAAATATGCTGAGAGGTTTCATGTGCATTGCGACACAACTCACATATGAAAGGACTGTGTATGTTACTTTTGAGAAGATTTTCACTTGTAAGTAATTTGCATGTGAAAATATCCAACAAAAGGAATTTACCTTAGGAGGGTTGTCATTGTTCCAGAGGGAATTACAGATCTTATCTTTGGGGGGGAGATCTGTTTGGGAGAGAAGATGTGAATAACCTTGTTTGACAGAGTAAGTACCATTACCCCAACCTCTCTTGTCTTTTAGCGTGTTGTGAATGGGGGTGCAGCCTCTCAAAATACTTTGCAATTGATGGGTTGCTTCCTGTAAATTGCTTGGGATATTTTGAAGATTCCATCCTCTCCAATCGCCCGAATCAACGTTCCAGGAAGAGATATTCGAGATGTGTTTCTTGCCTTATGAGTCTAGCCAGTTAATGAGAGGTCGAAGTTGAATGTGATGCCAAAGTGGTGGCTTTCCCATGATGTTGTCTACTCCAATTAGGATCTTTCTGCCATTCCCAGGTATCCAGGTGAGCTGGATTTTAATGAGGGGGATGGAGGCAGAAAGAATCTTCCCGACTGGAGAGCCATTGCTCAGGGAGTGATGTTGTTCTAAACATCTAAGTCTGTCCCTTGTTAGGTATTTCTTCAAGAGAATTGTTTTCCACCAGTCCATCCTTCCCGAAATAAGATTCCATAAGATTTTTGCTCCCATAGCCAGGTTGGAGAGGGTAGGGTCTTTTATGCCCAGGCCTCCATTTTATTTTGGATGCTGTACAATATCCCAGTTGACCAGGTGAATTTTTTTTTGTTTCGGTCTTTCCCCCTTCCCAGAGAAAGCATCTTAGGAGATGGGAGATCGAGATCTTGATGCTCTGAGGTGAAAGAAGAGAGGAGAATTGAAAAATGGGGAGAGCAGAGAGGACTGATTTTAAAATCACAGTTTGGCTGGCTAGAAGGATCCCCATTGATCCAACTTGTTTTTTATTTTGTCGAGGATTTGGTTCCAAGATGAATTAGGAAGAGATTTAAGGTAGATTGGGATGCCAAGGTATCTGAAGGTTTGCCATTTTTCTACGAGAGGGAAATGAAAGATATTTTCTATTAAGTGGGTTGTTCTTGGGGGGGTGTTACAGGTGTAGATGTTGGATTTGGCACTATTTATGAGGGCTCCTGAGGCCTGGGTGAAATTGTCGAGAGAATTTTTGAATCTCTTGGCTATGACAATGGAGGCACCTCCAATGAGGAGAGTTTCATCAACGAATTGGGAGTGTTTTATTCTCTTTGTCCCCCGAGCGATTTTGATACCAGGGATGTCTTTGGAGGCACTATCCTTTTCCAGCTGCCTTCCGAGAGTTTCTTCCATAATTATGTAGAGGAGGGGGGAAAGGGGGAAACCTTGCCTCAACCCTCTGGAACTTTTGAAGAATTTTGTTGGCCGCCTATTAATTAGAGGAGCAATCCATGGCTTGGAAATGCAGGCTGAGATCTAGGCAACAAATTCTGGACTGAAGCCAAATTTTTGTAATACTGCAAACAAAAATTTATGCCTCACCCTGTCGAAAGCATTGGGCGTGTCTATTTTGATGATCATTCCTTTGTCTCCTCGTTCCCTGCTAGAGTGTATGGCTTCTTGGACCAATATGATGTTGTCGATCATTTATCTATTTTCTACAAATCCACTTTGGTTTGGGGAGATAAGCTTATGGAGGAGAGGTTTGATTCGATTGGCAATGATTTTAGTGATGAGTTTGTAAGAGACATTGCATAAGGATCTGGGAATGAATCTAGAGAAAGAGGATGGATTTGATTCTTTTGGTATAAGCGCTAGAAAAGTGGAATTTGTGTTTCCCCCTAGCTTTGTAGATTTCTGGACATATTGGATCATTCTCAGGAGATATTTTTTAATTGTGTGCCAACATTTTTTATAGAAGTGGGCACTGAAGCCATCTAAACCTAGAGATTTGTATGGGTGAAGTTGGAAGAGATCTTCATAAAGTTTTTTTTTTCTGTGACCTCTTGATTTATCTTGGCATTGTCTTCTTGGCTTACAACAGTAAGAATGTTTAGCAACAGATCTTCTTGAGTGTTTAGATTGGCTATGCCTTTCTCAGTTAGAAGATGCTCAAAATGGGTTTTGGCTTCTTCCTGGATTTGCTAAAAGTCGTTTATTTTTGTTCCATCTTCGTTTGTGATTTCCTTCACCTTGTTTCGCTAGAGTCTATCTTTGGCTTGTCTCTGAAAGAATCTCGTGTTTCTATCCCTTGATTTGAGCCAAAGACTTTGATATTTGAGCCTCAAGGTTTCCTCCTTTGAGTGGAGAATTTTTTGATACTCAATAAAATCTTGTTGTTCTTTTAGAAGAAGAGAGTGAGTGGGGAGTCCCTTTTCCATTTCCATTCCGTTTTCTTCCATTTCCTTAATTTTCTTGCTTTTGGCTTCTTGATCTTTTTCTTTGTTGAATTTAACCCAATGCTTGAGGGCCGATTTGACTCTTTTTAGCTTATGCTCCTAGATGAAGGTTGGAGAGCCTTGTATGCAATAGCTCCAGGCGTCTGAGACAATATCAGGAAAATTTGGGTTCGAGAGCCAAAGGGGGTTGAATCTGAAGGGGATGGGGCCGAGATTCTCAGGGGGGGAGAGGCTTAGGGTGATGGGTCGATGTTCAGAGCCTGTCCAGGGGAGAACGAGGGAGGAGGGGGAAAGAGACTCGTCAAGGAAGGAGTTTCTTAGTAGAAAACGGTCCAGGCGAGCAGTAATATGCCCAGGCCCTATCCGTCCGTTCGACCAAGTGAAGCGGTCATTAGAAGGTTTTATGTCAATTAGTTGGAAAGAGGATATGAGATCCTCAAGATGCTCTCAAGTGGGTTCCCGTACTCGAGTGCCTCCTTTCTTTTCTTTAGGGTGGAGGGTTGTGTTGAGGTCTCCATCTATAATAAGATCCTTAGGGTCTAGACTCCCTTGAAGGTTTTGGAGGGAGGTCCAACATTCAATTTTTTCTTGATAAATAACAGGCATATACACATTAAAGACATTCAGAGTCTTACTAGTAGGAATGTGGAGCAGAAGGACATGAGGTTTTTTTGCTTTGATTAATTCATGTATCAACGAGAGCTTGTGTCGGCTCCCTAGTCCCCTGCAGTTCCAGGAGATTGCTTTTATCATTTAGAAGGCTTAGAGTTTCCCCCTTTATGGGGGTTGGATCCATTCTAATTTATTGTCTGCCTTGATTCTTTCTTAGTATGCTGATCGAGAGTTGTTTGTTTCCCAAGTTCTATTTCCTTCCTGGCTGAAGCTTCCCGATTGTGCAGATTGGATTTTCTACCCACTTTTCTGATGGGGGAGTCATGGGTATCTAAGTCTGAGCCTTCCTCTGAGCTTTGATCTATTTCTTCATCCTCAGGGTGAGATGAAGGGTGAAGGGGAGAAGGGGGGGATGAGGGGTTTGAATGGTGAGGAGGCACAGAGGGGTGACTTACAGGAGAGGCAAGGGGAGGAGTAAGATGAGGTTGCGAGGGGGGCGACTCCACGTGGGGTGGATCTTGGTTCAAGTTCAGACTGGAAGGTTATGGATATTGAGATGATTCAAGAAAGGGTGGCGTGGGGATGACTTTAGGTTTCTAGCCTTGGCATTGCTGCTTTTTCCTTTTAGGTTGTTACAATTGATCAAAATCTTCAGGAGGGGTTTCATGGGGGGATTTGGGACAGTGCTTTGCAAAATGTCCATACTCGTGATAGATTTTGCATTTGAAAGGTAGTTGTTCATAGTCAACTTGTTGTAGATAGGTCCATTTATCTAGAGTGAGGTTAATAGCTTCAGGAAAGCCTTTTTCAGGATCAACCTCTACACAGATCCATGCGCAAGCTTGAAGATCATCTTTAGGTTCGACACGATCTATATATTTCGCAAGGGTATTACCTATAGAGTGAATGGTTTCATTGTTCCAACAATGTAGGGGGAGGAAGGGGAGACAGACCCAAATTGGAACTTCATTGGGGATATCATTCTCGGGGCTGAAATCTAGGGTCCAACTATTAAGATACATACCTCTGGAGCCCATAAAGTACGGTTCGCTTTTGAAGATGAGATCTCGATCTGATTTGTCTTCGAACAAAAAGGCAAAGAAGCCTCTTCCACACAGAAAGTGTGAGAGGTTGCCTTTCAGGTTGGGTTTCTAGTTCTTGTCAATCCAGATCTCCATAGCCCGCGGTGAGGGCCAAATTCCAGTGAAATGACCTATGAGATCATGATTTGCAAATTTTAGGGAAAGGGATCTAGAGCTTCCTTGAATCTGAACAGAGGGGATTTGATCCAGGTTTTTCACGAACTTTGGAGGGGCATGCTTGGTCGACTTGGGAAGGGAGGCGATTAGTGAGGCAAAGGCTGCAACATCCAGGGAGGAGGGAGAAGGAGGGGGGGGGG
>ML777693.1:1469818-1493237 GCA_009831015.1 Picea engelmannii | reverse complement strand
AGAGAGAGAGAGAGAGAGAGAGAGAGAGAGAGAGAGAGAGAGAGAGAGAGAGAGAGAGAGAGAGAGAGTTGATTTAGAATTATTTTACTTAAGGTGGATATTGAAATATTTTATTTATGACCGACATTGATATATTTTTTAAATGTCACGTGTCAAATCCATGTTGAGCATGGAAGGAATTATACATCTCCCTCATACTGGGTTGTAGAAAGCACCTTTCGACGCATGAGGGATGTTCATGGAACCAAAAAAGGGAATTTCATCGCATAATCCACATCTCGGGTCACGTGGAAGAAATCTTCAATCCACTGGGTGCAACCTTGAGGGAGTGTCTCGAGTTGGGTTGTTATCACCTGATAACTCGACTCCTCCGTCTAGGCTAACTCCTAGTGAATCCAAGGAGGGTAGTCCCTAATAAAATAATATAAGGTTGATTTCGCTAATTACAATTAATCTAGGAGTTAAATGAAACAAAAGAAAGAAACACTATTTTATCAACATATAATTACACACCCAAATATTGTGCTTATGCGAAAGATAATAAGCAAATAAAGTACTTCAAAGAAAATGACAAGAAGTAAATGAAAATATTGTTTAGAGACCAGTGTCAAAAAGGAAAGTGTGTATTGCTGCAAGATAAATGTTGAATTGCTCTTGATGATTTTTATTAGCTAAGGGGTTTCACTTGGATCTAAGTTTATTGAGTGAGGTGGGCTAATAGTGTTGATCCACTCACGATTGCAGGAGATTGTAAGCGAGAAATGAAAGATCTAATCTATTGTGTGTTTCCTTTCAACTCTTATCCCTCAAATGGGTATAAGCAAAATTGTAAGGAATTCCAATGGGGAGAGAACAAATCTCAAAGTATGCCCCTAAACTCATAAGAAATCTGTTGGTATTGATCCGGTATTGAGCAATAATGGAAAAAAGGTTTTCCCCAATTAGACTACTCCGAACAAATCAAGTCCCTTTCTGAATCATGGCAAGATCAAACTATGCTTGCAAGGTTGAGAGCATAATAGGGCCATGATGGGAAAGGTTCATTACTTTTCCAAGATGAAAGATAACTGAAATAATTGCAAGATGGAACTAAGCTAACTAATCTAAAGCGTAAAGTGAATATATATATATATATATATATATATATATATATTAACTTGCTTTTTTTAAGATTTATTTTATCTTGTTTAAGTTAGTAAAAATTAGACACATGCAAAATGAAATGCAAAAATGAGACAATCCCCCTGGGGTAGGGGGGATGAGAGGGATAGTGGGTTATCCCACTAACTCCTTCAAGTTACAATCTTTAGAAGAAAATGTTTGTTGTCCTTTTATAATCTAAGGACCATGCAAACTTACAAATTAATTAGAAGAAATGAAAAGGATGAGGAAGAGGTGCTTCGGGAGGTCCTGAATGCCTTAGATCCACGAAAATTGGGCAACACTTTCTCCTATATGTTCATCGAATCTGAAAAAACAACAAGTTAAATTGATGGAAAGTTTCCCAAAATGATTTTGGGACAGCCTGCAAAATTTGTTAGTCTTAAGCAAAAAATGACCAAGTAAAAGTTAGACAAAAATTAGCAAAAAATGACCAAGAAAGCAAGCAAAAAGCCAACTTTCTTAATGGATTTTGTTTGATATTTGGAATAGAAAAGAAAATAGGCACTAATGTTTTCCAAATATGTAAATTAAATCTCTAATACTGAATCTACCTTTTAGCTCTTAAAATCTAGCTAGAAAACTTGCTTAAAAGATAAAAATTTTATGCTAGATCTAGCTTAAAAGATAGCAAAATTGAAAGTACAATCTAGATCTATGCATGCAAAAGTAAAGATCTTATAACATTTATATTTATAAATTAGATATACTTGCATGCAAGTAAAGTAACCATGAAAACTTTAATTTTTTGAAAGGAGAAAGAGAGAAGCTCGAGATTCAGAATCCTTGGGCTATGGGGTCTTCCGGTGAAATGCCGAGGGACTACATTCTCAAGAGGCTTGGTGTTTGTGTAAGGTTGTGCTAGGTTATTCCAGCCACTTCTCCAAGCATAAGGACTTGTAAATCTTGAAAAAAATTCACAAATTCATTAAATATGGTGCTTCTTACAAAAGAGACTTGACATGTAAATCAAATATCTCTAGTATAGAAAAACAATAATATCTAATAAGTGAAATAACTGAATAGATTATATACTAGTGGGTGACAACACCCCTTCAAAGGAAAAATTAACAAAATTACATGGAAGAAACTAAACTAATATTACCTCATATAATAAGCACAAGACATACAACATCCACACAAATGATGCACATCACCTTCTTGACCTCCAAAGCCTTTCTTTATTCCAACAAAAGTATTGCAGTAGCAGTATAATAGAAAGCTCAGCCCAAACTCTCATTAACCAAAAAGGAGAGGGGTCGCTTGGCTTAAATAGAAAACGGGGTGCATTTCCCAAGGAGGGTGGCACACTTTCCCAAGTGGGACGAGCCACATGTAAGGATGTGAAGACACCACCACTCAAGCAAACTCAAGGTAGGATGAAACAATTCAAATATGGAGAGAGGTGAACGGGGCCACCTCTCTTGGAATAGGTGTGCCTCTCCTTGGGATTGGCATCCTCAAGTAGAGTGTGCCACCTCCCAAGAGAGAGGGTGTACCTCTCCTTGAGATGCTCACCCTCTTCACATAAATCATCACTTAACTCATCACCAGTGAAGATAAGTGAACTGAAGACAAGTCAAAAACATGTGCCGAACATGTTTCCTTAAAAATGGGGAGCTGATTTATTCACCTTTTTGAGGAAATAATTGTTTTTTTATGAGAAAAAGTCAATTATTTTGCTCGAAAAGGGGGTGCTAAAGTAAAAGGGTTATTTCGGGTTAGAAAATGATACCCCCAAGGTGTATAACACCTTCTAGTACCACTTATTTAATTATTACATTGATTTACAAGGTAAAATCTCATTTTATGGGAAATTTTATGTTTTATTAAAACAATTAAAAAATTATGGTTTTAATATTTATGTGGTGGGAATAGTTATTAAGATCGCTCGGAAAATACACAGTGGTCATATTTGATTTTTCCAAGCGATCATAATAATTTAAAAAATCCTAGAGGGACCTAATGTATGTCCATAAGACTCTGGACTAATGATTAGCATGGTAATATACATTTGACACTAGACTCAGACATAACACATCAAGGCCTAGCCATTAGGACATATTCCAACTTTGGAGGAAATGAGTGAAAAAACTTAGATAATTATAAGATGTTGAAAATAAAGGTATAATTAACCAAATGAAAAAAACAGTCTAGAGCTATGCACTAATGACCAAGTCTTAGGGAGATCAAAATATCTCATGCTAACTCATTTTATTACAATTCCCCTAAGGGGGTATGGAACATGCATATAAGAAGAAGAAGAAGAAATGAAGGGGAAATAATTCCCTACAAGACTTATGGATATTGAATCTGAACAAGTGCCTTGCTCAATTTTTTATGATCATCCTAAGTCCTTCCTGGTGCAACTATGGAGACAACAACTGGCTCCATATGGGGATGTGTGCTTGATCTTTGGGAAGCAAACGAGAATTCTAGAATCTGTGATCTGCACAATAAACACATGTCTCGCAAAAAAACATATTAGTGGCACATGAAATATATAGAAACCATCAATAATGCAAGTTTTACATATATATATATATATATACAAGAGAAGAAAATGAAATGTTGAAGAAGTAAATGTAGACAAGAAAAGGGATGAAGGGTTAGAGTAAACTATTTTACAAAGGATTCACCCTAGGCATCAAATGTTACCATTGAAGAACAATTTGAGGAGCTTCCCATTCACTGGAAGATTTAGCTTTTCACCATCCAACTGGATGAGGTAGAAAGAATTCAGACCAGCCATATCATGCATGATGTAAGGCCCTATCCATAAACTGTCAAACTTCCCATGTTTTCTTGGCTTCTCTTTCCTCTTATCCCACAAATTTACGGTATCACCTTTCTAAAAAGTCATTGACTGAGATGACTTGTCAAAATCCCTCTTGATTTTACACTGATTCCTCACACTATGATCAAAGGATTTTATTCTGGTTTCATCCAAATCAACTATCTGATTCATGTTTTTCTGAATTGCATTCTTGTCTAAACTGGAACTCTAAAGAAGATGATAAAATGGAAGCTTAAGGTGAACTGGTAAGGTGACATCTAATCCATACACTAGCTCAAATGGGCTCTTTCTTGTTGCACTTTTCTTTGTAATCCTATCATCCCAAAGTGGAAACTTAATCTTACTATCCCATGATTTCTTGTTGTCTCCCACCGTCTTTTTGATGATGGTCATCAAATTCTTGTTACTGGAATATGCTAGTCCATTCCCCTGGGGTTAATAGTTGGATGTGTGGGATAGAACAATACCATTGAAACAATAGGCAAATTTTTTTGTTGAACTAAAAGTTTTAGCATTGTTTATTGTTATCTTTACGGGCACACCGAATCTTGTGATTATATTATCTTCTAAGAAATCCATGACTACCTTATCAATTTCCCACTTGGTGGGTGTAGCCTCTAGCCACTTAGTGAAATAATCAGTTGTGGTCATAATCCAAGTATATCCATTACTTGAATTTTCCTTCAATTGATCGATGAAATCAAGGCCCCATTGTTGGAAGGGTACCTCAACTACTATTGGTTGTAATGGAAAGGTTGCTATTTTCTAGTGAATAACTGACATGGTTGACAACCTCTTACAAATTTGTGCACATCTGAAAATATGGTTGGCCAATAATACCCTGCTCTAAGAATTTTTTGGGTGGTTGTTTTTGTTGCATAATGTCCCCCAAAAAATCTAGCATGAAACTTTGTCATGAGTCTTTTTTATTTTGGCTCATCAACACATCTAAGTATTAAACCTTTGGGGTTCCTCCACCCCAATCCATCTTGAATTATACAATAGTTGGATGTTTTTAACCTTAGTTCCCTTCTCTTACGGTCTACTAAATGGATTGAGCATGTAAGGTTCGGAAGGAAACAAACAATCTTTGAGTACTAATCGTGTTTTTCTAACATCTGAAGCGCTATAGAAACTACTGTAGAACTGCTCTTACATGTGATACCCAATTCTTGTTCATTACCCTATGTTAACATTTGAGCTAGACCCTGACCTTTCACCAACTTAATGGGTTTTACTTCTAAGTCATACTCCTGAATATTTGAAACCCAGTTTCCTCTAACTCCTAAGAAATCTTGCTAAGTGAGTATGTCCTTAACAGTTGAATGAGGCACATAACCCACTATTTTAGAATATCCAACATAAGTTCTAAAGTGATTAAGATATTTGACTAAGGATTAGGCTTGCTTTTCCATGATGATACAATTTAATTCTGAATTATCCAATGCCTTGCTCATGAATGCAATGGGTTGCTCTTGTCCTTCATCATTCTTCTGAAGTAGATCCCATGCAATAGTATCCTTTGAGGCAAAGGAGAAAATTTTAAAATCTTAGAATAATCAGGACTAATCAACACAGGATATATTCCTATTGCTTCCTTGATATTCTTAAAATCCTTCCTTCCTTCGTCACACCATTCAAAATTATCATCTTTCTTTAGTAATTTGAGAATGTGCTTTATTGTTTTGGCAAAGTTTGGAATGAATCTTTTGACAAAGTTTATTTGACCAAGGAAACATTGAAGGGATTTCTTTTTTGGGGGTAAAGGGACTTTCTTGATTGCTTCTACTCTTTCAGGATCAATCTTTACCCCATCCTTTGAAATGATATTCCCTAACAATTTCCCCTCAGCAACCCCAAACACTGACTTTTCCGGATTTAAAGAGATGCCATACGTATGAAATATTTCAAACACTTGCCTTAGATGACTTACATGACTTGATCTATCTTTTGAAAATGTTGTTAGGGCATCCTGATAGATTTCAATATTTTTTCCAATTAAATCTTAGAAGGAAAAATCCATTGCTCTTTGAAAGGTAACACCTGCATTTAACAATCCAAAAGGAATCCTTAAGTACTCAAAGGTGCCCCAAGGTGTTGTAAATGTTGTCTTATTCTGATCTTCTTTCTTTAATAACAACTGATTATATCCAAAGAAATCATCTAACATTGACATAATACCGGATCTAGTTACTCTTTGAAGCAATGTTTCCATATTAGGGACAAGATAGTTATAGTTTTCACATGATACATTTTAGTTCATGAAATCAACACATAACCTTATCCATCCATTATTTTTCCTCACAACCACTAAGTTAGAGCACCATGAAGAATGTCTGGTTGGTGCAATGATTCCTGCAACTAACATCTTTTGAAGTTCCTTTTGCACCATAGGGGCCAACTTATGATTTATCTATCTTAGCTTCTTCCTAAAAGTATTGGAATATTCCTTAAGGGGGTATGGTATGTTGAATACCATATTCTCTATAAGCCTTATGTTCATCATAAGTAAAGGAAAACACATCCCCATAATTCTTCACAAGATTTATTAAATATTTTATTTCTTTTTTAGAAGTACCTTTTTCCAATTTTTATCATCGTGGGATCTTGATCTGTTTCAATATTTACTTCAATGTAATCACCGAGTTTTATTATTTATTTTTTCTTTTTATGCATTTCATGTCTATCAAATATCTTCTCTAAAGAGACAAGTCCTTTTGGAATTGGGTTTTCTTGGGGCTCAAGCTCTTCTAAATATTCATGACCCTCTTCCTTGTAACTAACTTTGAAGTATGAAAATTCTTGCAATTTGTTCATAAATATTAAGATTTGCTTGTCATCACTGAAGAGTTTCCAGTGATCTAAGTTATTTGGGACGAATAGCCTAAAAATCACTTCCATTTTACCATGTCCATTCATTAACTCATCTGTTGGTTGAAATGTTGAAGTTGTAATGGCTAACTCATCTACCTTATTGTTCATTTCTCTTGGAACTTCTATACGGTCTATGGCATCAAAAATATTTATAGTATCCCATACTGCATTTCTGTATTTCTTCAATCACTCATTCTTACAGGTAAACTTATTCTTAACTTGAAGGATTGATAAGTCAGAGTTGTTAGCACTGAGAGTCACCCTCAGACTGTTAAAGGATAATCCCAGTACCCATCAAAATGTAAATGGATTAAAATGGTTTGAGTAGGGGGATCAATACGACTTTAAAGAAAGGAAAAGACAACAGATATCACTGCAGATCAGTGATGGACCATTGGGCTATGGAGTCATAAACATTTTTCTCATTGAAGGCATTTAAGCTCCCTATCAGACAAAATATTTGTATAATGATGAAGAGAAGAATAAGAGAATAACGTAAAGACGAATATTCACTAAGAAAAGATTCTCTCTGGAAAGAGAATTTAGATGTGTCTGAATAGTGAACAATGATAAATAGGCAAGCTTACAACAGATCCTCTGCCGCATCGGGAATCTATCAATCAAAGGCAAATTTTAATCCTTAAAATCAACAATACATTCAAACAAGATGAATAATAGAACAGAGAATATAGAAGACAAATATGATGAAACAACTCATATGAATCTTCAATAACATACAATTTACAGCCACATGCCCCTCCGGCTTACAAGCTGAAATATAAAGTAATAAACATTTCTCAAAACCTCCTCCAGTCTTGGGCTGAACCCCCCTCTCCATTGATATCATTCCTCAGATGTATTTATATTCAAAACAGAAGACAACAACTAGGAGTGCGATTTGACCTTCCTATCCTAGGATTCTCTAGTGTCATGTGTCTTCTCTTGTCTGTCATGTTCCTTCTGTCAAAAGGAAACTTTGATCAATATGGGCCTGTAGGAAAAACTTCCTTCTGTGGTACTTCAGGTTGACAATTTTCTGTCTCCTCGGCCAAACCCTCCATGCTTCCATTCAAGGGGTAGTCGATTGTTCAACCACTGGTCTTTCTTTCATTAACTATTTTCTCCTTGGGATCAGGATGAGGCCTAACGCCTAGTTTGTTCCCACACGCAACTCTCAGATTGGACCCTATATAAGCACGTTATTGCAGAAGTTGCCAAGGGTGGTTTGGATCCACACAACTCCAACCCCCACAATCCACCACCAACTTCCACGTATCTCTTTATCTATACTGTGGTTTCGATTATAGGATTGCTCCAATATTTTAGCATTCGAGCACTTTCTGTCCCCGCAATGAAGTGTGCTTGTCGATCTTGTCACAATCTACGATCTGGGAATGCCCTGCCTTTGTTGCCACGCGCTGCTCTCGGATGGAACCTACATCAACATGTGATTGCAGAAGTTGTCAAGGGTGGTTTGGGTCCACACAGCTTCGACCCTCGCAATCCACCACCAACTGACACGTGCCTCTTCTGATATACCATGGTTTCGATTGCGAGAATGCTCTAGAAGTTTAACGTTTGAGCATGTCCTGTCCCTGCAATGAAGTGTGGTCGTCAATCTGTTGCAATCTGCGATCTGGGTAACCCTACTATTTTAGCGCCCCCGCTAAAATTTATCCATATTCCAACTCCATAATCATTTTAACCATGTTTAGAGATGGAGCCAATTTTGGTGCTTGGGAGTTTTGAATGTCGAGCAAGAATATCTCTTGGAGGACGATCTCCCGAATCTGATGTGGTGGCCTGACGTCATTGTGTTGTCACAGCTATCGATGGATGAGCATCGTGTGTCTTCGACACTTCGACACTTTGGGAGTTTTGGATTGTGAATCATGAAAAATTATTGGAGTGGTACGGGCCCAGAGTGACGTGGTATCCTGAAATAAATGCTATGTTTCCTCGATGGATAAGTGCCATATGTTGAGTTGAAAAACACTTGTGGAGTGGTAGGGCCTGAAGCGATGTGGCAACCTGACGTCACTTCGGGACTTAAGGATGTTTGGATGGAAATCTCCCGAAGTAACTTCCTCCCGGTTGACGTGGAAGCCTTGTTGACGATAAAAATCGCAACGAGGAATTTTACCGCAAAGTATTGCTAAAGCCTATTATTATAAGCTAACGAGATATATAATACTAGTAGGTGGGACCCCCTTGTAGATTGGGATATCATATCTAGTTCTTATTTCATGTTATGTTGTTGTTTGACACTGCTTACAGGGTTCTACATGATTGATGAAATATTGGTTTTATTGGTGACGGATAATGCCTATTATGCGTTGTTTCTAATTTCTCTAAGCTCTAAATTCCATATTGTGTGAATGGCTTATATCCACTGTTATCACATTGTTATTAGCGCCATGATCTGTTACATGTTGCACCTACACAAAACACATGTTAGTCATGACAAAAGATAAAATAAATATGGAACAAATCCAATGGAAAAAAGGCTATCCTATACTATGTTATGCTATGATACATTATATGCAAATGAATTTAAAAGGATTGTTGTTAGGCCTAGATAACAAAGTTAGTGGCTATATGATTTATTGAGTTATATGAAAACATGGTTGATATGCCTTATGGTATAGTTGGTAATGGTTAAATGTGATATGGGGTGGCACATTTGACAAGTGATGGATGTTAAGTTTGATGCATAGATTAATTAAGCGAATTAATGGAGGGTTGGTTGGTGTGTACTAAGGAATTGAATGAGTGGAGGATGGAGGCGACGTTCATTTATTGCATGTCACTCCATACCTCTCCCACTGGCCGTCACCCTAGATTGGCTATTGTTCAATTGTGTTTCGTTGTGGTTAAGCTCCGATTTCCAGGAAAATGAAGAACTACTCAGGTATGTCTTTTTCACCATCCATGAACCCACTCTGGTTATGAAATATATATTGGCTCGATGATGTGTGGGTTTGTTCTTTTCTTGAGACCGACAACTATGTAAACTTGTTATATTTTCCTGGAATGGTTTGTTTGTGTGGTTTCATTGCAAATGAAAATGATGGTTGAAGTCACAGTTTCATTGATTATTCTGAATGCTAGAAGCTAGGAAGGCTCTCTATCATCCTTATTGGTTTTGGTTGGAGGGTTTCATTCAGTCTAGATATGTTGGTTGTCTCCACATATTTCTTGTCACCATACCTAGTCGTTTTTGCTGTTATGGGTTGTTGGGTTTGATTTCAAACCACCTTGTGTCACTGCGCATCGTTTCACCTGGGTATGGGCTCGTTCATGTTACTGATGTTTGTGCAGTGGGTTATGATGGTTATTATTCCAAGGGGCTCGCTTTAAGGTTGATTTGTTTTTCATGGATCTGTTTTCTATCAACATTATTTGGGTTGATTGGGAAACTATGAGGGTTACACCCCACGTGTTCTCAGTGTTATTACAGGCCAATAAGAAGCCTCTGCTCCTCTGTTCATACTCTCTCCTACCTGGCGAACTTTCACCCCATCTGCAAAGCTATTGGATTTATGGCCTATGTGTCCACCGTATTGTCTCAAAAGTTTCTCACCTGTTGTTAGTGGTCGAATCCAATATTCTAGTGTTGGTTCCACATAGCGAACCCTTGATTATTCAATACCTGGTGTTAATATATGGAGCCAGTTATATCCTGTTGGTATATTGTTGATTGTTATGAGTTAGTGGGGTATCGCCGATAGTGGTTGATTGTTGGCTCGCCTCTGTTGATAACATTGACAGTGGTTTTGGTTATTGGTATCTAGTCACTGTATTTTTTATTATAACAATCACACCGATAGCTCAGCATGGTTAATTGGTTGATTTGAGAAATGGGATTGGATACACAGTCGTTGTCTCTTATGTTGTAACAATTGTATTGTTAACCCAACATTAGCTTATAGTTGATTAAGTCACATCGAAGTTTCGTGCGTGATGCGTTGGTATTTGTGGGTTTTCTACATCATGTTAAGTTGAAATGGTGGTTGTTGTTACTGTGTGTTTTAATTGCCAATCAGGAGTATTGCAATTTAAAAATCATGATAGTCATAGCCTGGATGTCCACTGCATATGTTTATGGATATCGTTTGGTCACACCATCAGAGATGGGAACGAGTTTTTAAACAGTATGGTTTTGTTGATTGATTTGAAAAATGGGATTAGGCATATTGTTGTTGCCTCCTTATATTGGATTGATAGCTCAACATCGTTTGATGTTTAGATTTAGAGTAATTAGACATGTACAGTCACAAAAATTCTCTTGTGTTTTGTTGAATGGTCTGTGTATCCGACAACATCGTATGGGTTGAAATGGTGATTGTTGTTACTATGTGTTTAAATGGCAAGTCAGGATTATTGCAAATTGAAATATTGATGATTGTGTTTGACTGTCCATTGTGTATGTTTGATGAATATCATGCATCGTAGCAGATAAGAACGAGTTATGTGACAGTATGGTCTGATTACAATTTAATTGTTAAATGAAATTGAGGGATGAAATTGGGCATGCTTTTGTGTCTGTGTTTGATTAAGGAAATAATTATTGGACAATGGTTGATGTTTTGATGTTGAACATATTGGAAATAAGTGACCGTTTGTTCATTTGGGAATTGTTTTAAAACATTAAGTGGGCAAATGAGAAGAAACATAACTCTTCTATAGGTTGTTGTGGAAGGCATATTGTCTTGTTTTGATGACACTATGTTAAATATTTAATTGTGAACGGTGAGCGAGTTAATACACAGGATTGATTGAATTATACATAGTAGTTGTTTAATTGATCACAATGATTATTTGATTGGTGTTGGATCTTTTGCGTTTGATATAGAATGGTTTTATGGATTACTTAATTAATTTTATGAACAATATCCGCTCTCTTTCCCTACCATTATTTCACTTTTCGCTAATTACAATCCCCTCGCCTTCCCATATCCATTTTTCACTCCCTGTTCCTAAAATTTAATTACAATTAAGAGAATTATGTATTATAACAGTTTGAAATCACAGTTTCTTGGGTGGATTACAATGACATGTTCCTTGGTTTGCATTATAGTTGATTGTTTGTTGTCTGTGAGAAGTAACCATGATTCTTTTCCCCCTCATTTTAACATTTTTCACTCAATACAAACTCCTCGCACATCCCAAAACCTTTTGTTCACCCCTTGCTCATTGACAATAGTTAAACAATTTGTATGGATTGGATTGCATGAGTCTGATATGTTGTTGAGCCAAAATTTATTTCATATTTTTAAGGAGTTTTCATGTATGGTTGTTAAAGGAACTATTTTCTAATCAATCATGCATGCAGGAATGAGCTTATTCAGCCAAGGTAGCCAGGGCATAGGTAACCGAGGAAGAGGCAATTGGAACATGGGCCCTAGAAGGCCTAGATTCTCCATTCACTTTGATGTTGACTCACAAAAGTTAGGCCAACTATTTCAGGCTGGATTTTTCAATTGGATTGGGCAAGGAGTGGTCCAACCTAGGCCTAAAATGCCTCCCTTCCAAGCTCCACAAGCCCCTGGTATTCATGTGCCCCCTCATGTCTCATTTCAATCCGAGGTTCGTGAAAACGATGGATGGCAAGAGATTTTCCACCCAACAGTATCCCAACATCGTGGTTGGCCCAATTTGTTTTTACCTACTCCCCCTATCAATCATATTATCCAAGCTGCCCCTGTCCACTCACCATTTCAGTCCTCCCATGCTAGAAAAAGTGTTATCACTGGAATTCCGTCCGCAAATGGTTACAGGAATCCAAAATCTTGAAAACACTCATTAGTTCACTCATGGAGCAAAAATGCATCTCCAAAAGGTCCAAAAATACACAACCAACAATAAAATCAGCATGCGCAAAAAATACACAAGGCGCGCACGCACGTGTGACCGTCAGATAACATCGGAAAAGTGCAAATGTGCCCGATGCACGACTGTGGATGAAAAAATATGCGCACACCTCAAAATGGCACATTTATGATATTGGTCGGCCTTCCACCCACTTTTGGTTCAGCTTCCAAGTCGATTTGACATCCAAATCTCAGTTGAATCTGACTGGGGGGTGTTGGGAACTTTAATTGTCTAAATGAATAGAGAGTTAAGGTGTTCAATATAAATTGTCAACCCAAGGAAGTCTGTTATTTCAAGATAATTGTGCACAGTCTATGCTAGATTATGGAAGTAACACTAATCTAATTTTAGTAGGGGAAAAGAAACAAAAATTGTTACTAACACAATTATGCTAACACAGCTGGAGTTCTACAGAATTGAAATCACAATTTGAAATCTAAACCGATGAATGTATAAGAATTCTGGATTACCTACTCTAATATAACTTTCTATTTTACTTTTGCAGGAAGAGGTTCTCTACTAATTGCAGAAGGAAATCTACTTATTGCAAGAAAGTAATCCACACTTTTATTTTCTTTTACTTGAAAACAAGATTTTAATCTAATGCAGAAAAAAGGAAAGCAGTTCTCCAACAGTGTTCAACTTTTAATTCTCATGAGACAGATTATGCGCATCTAACAGGAAAGAACTAGACTGTAACAACAACTGTATTCTAGAATTGTTTAACAGATAAACCATTCACATTAAAACAACTATTCTGGAATTCAAAACAGAGGGGAATCTGTGAGGAAGGTGGGCCCTTTCCTTCTCATTGAATCCTCTCAAAGAATTAGGTTACAGTTTTCAAAAGAAACTCAATCCACTCTTCTATTGATTTGCCAAAATGTTGTGTACAATAAAATTTACTTCACTTCAGTTTCTCAAAGTCAGAATCCGTCCCTCTAATTGAAAAAGCTCTGTTATTTTACGTCAAAGTCATTCAGTTAAAACAAAATCAGAACAACCTTGAGAATCCCTGATTCTTAAGCTGTTCGTATGATATCATTAATACAAGATCTAGAACTAATCTTGTAAGTTGAAACATGTAACAGTAAGTGTAGCATCTTTCAGGATCGATGGAATTTGTAGCAGCAGTCGTGTAACAATAGAATAAGTGGCACCTGTTGCAGAAGTCGTGTAACAACTTCCAGGATTGGCACATAGATGTAACAACCTCCAAGATTGGTGCATAGTTGTAACAAATTCCAAGATTGGCACATAGTTGTAACAGTTGGTGTAACAACAGTGACCATTCTTTAAGACTTGGATGTTCTATTCATTTAGATCATTAGTTGAATCATTTTATGGGTAAAACATGTGAACGTTACCAATCAAACATTCTAAGTAAATGAAAATATAAAATCAAGATAAATGATTCATACCTTGGGAAAAAAAGGTCTTAGCACGCATTATAGTAGGCATTAGCTTAGAGATGATAAGTTTGAATAGGCAAAAGATGTGATGAAAAAGGGACATTTCTGGGTCCTAACATGCCCCCCAACTGAAGACATTGCATGCCCTCATGCAAAACACATTTAAACCTTACTTTGTAGCTAAATTAGGGAACCAACTCCTCTAGTGAAAAACTGCTAAGATAAATTGATAAGTGCCTGTATGGAAAAATGTTGTGCTAAAAAGAAAATTTGTGGTGTCAACAATCTGTTTGCATTGCTTTGTCTTGAAGAGAATAATCAATTTAAGTTGCTTGACTAACAACTCATGAGGGAAACAAAGGTTCTTGTTTGAAAGCTACTGGTAAACCAACAACTGCCTTATGACGTTGAGATCTCCTCGGTTGTGTTGTTCGATGTGTAGCAGTAAGTGCATGTTCAGTCTTGACTGAGAGAGTTGTTGGACCTCCAACAACATACACATTTACTATCTTATAAACTTCCTCAAAGTATATGTTTCCACACTCAAAGCACATGAGTTCTTTATTTATGTCCATAACAACTTTTGTCAGTGATAGGATGTCCAAAGTAATCCCTTCTGGATTCTTCTGTCGAGCAGTCTCCAATTCTTGTTTCAGGGTATTTAACTCTTCTTTGAGGCTTTCATTCTCTATTACGAGTGTAGTTATTTTGGAGTTTTCTGTATGCCTTAACTTTTTCTCAATTTGGGCAAGTGGTACATCCTCAACATTATTTGTAACTGGTTCTTGTGGAGTAGTTATACTGTCAATAGTTGTTTCTGGTGGAACAATTTCTTCTTGTGTAACAGCTAGGTCTGTCATGACTTCTTCCTGTGGAATAGTCTCGTCTTGGACAACTGGTTCTTGTGTAACAACTTCATCCTGCCTGACTTGTTCTTGTATACCAGTCCCATTGTTTGCAGGTGTCTCTACTGGCACCATTAGTTCACTGGAAGAGACTGGTTCTTGTGTGACGGTCTCTTCATCAATTGTAGAGGATAATGGATGAAGAATAGGAATAGCATGTTCCATAGCTTTCCATCCAATTGTTGCTTCCGCAAAGCTGGTAGACCTATTTTTTCTCCTAGGTAAAATAGAAACGAAAGTAGAGGCTTTCTTCTTTGTTGTTGGAGGAGGAACAAGATGTTCTTCCTCAACCACACAAGGAGGAAATTCTGGTATACCTGGGTTTTCTATGATCTGGACATCATTACTTGACGTATGATTCACAGAATCATCAGGCGAAGCCGATGATTCTGCTGCGATTGGAGTACATTCAGTCTGAATTGAGAGAATAGTTGCTTGCAGTTCTGGGCACAAAGTAAAACCTGGTATACGTATCTTTGTAGAGTTATCTGTCACAACAGAAGAAGGGGTTTGAGTTGCTGCTGATATAATTGGGTCAAGGTCTTTCCATCATTTTCCCTTGAATGGACATTTTCTTTTTTGAGATAATCTACCGGCAGTGATAGTAGGGCTTGGAATAGTTGTTGCTGCAATAGGTGGCTCTGTCGGTGCACCAACACAAGGAGTAGTCAGACTTGTTGCTGCAGTGGTTTGTTCTGACCTTGTGTACTTCCTAGGTGATGCAGATACAGGAACATGGGTTCTCTTCTTAGGAGCAGGGGGTAATTTTTCAATAACATCTGTCGTGGCCAAGGGTTGGGACGCATGGCTCGGTGTAATAGTGGGTTGTTCCTCATTTTGAGAAATCATAGCTACAAGTTGTGTCAATTCAACTCCATCAAGGCTTTTCTGGTTGGTGCTAGGATGGTTGCAGGTTGTGCATTTACTTCTCCGGGTCATCTTACGGGCAACGATAGTAGGGGTTTGGACTGTTGTTGCAGCCGAGAGTAGAGACTCAGGAAGAGGTCCAATCATATTTGCAGGTATAGAAGGTGGTTGGTCTGCTACAACAGGTAATGGGTTATTGGAAATGCCCATACCTTTATGAATTAATAATCCAATGAGTCTATGATTAGAAAGGCAGTTCTTGGGGTTTTTGGATTTTTTCACAAAATGATCCATGTTATTCAATGAATGGAGGAGAAAATAAGGAATGTTTATGAATTTCTGATGTCGCAGATGTGATAATAAGATGAAATCAGAAAAATAAACAACTTGGTACCTGCCTTCGTAGGTGATGAACCTTTTGACAAACTCTGCAACTTTTCCCTAGGGCTTTGGTAAGGAATTGACATCCACACCTCGGACTTTTGTCTGAATTTTCTCATTGTCAAAGAGGAAAGCTTTCTGAGCATCTGAAAGATGTGTTTTTATGTTAAACCATCGGTCTCATGTTGTTGGCAACCCTGTGATAAAAACAATGCTTTCTTATGATACGGAAATCATTACCCCATTCACCATTGAATATCCTTTGGTGAGATTTTGACTAAACTCCAATACCTCGTCCTCATTAAACCCCTGCAACTTCTTAAAATATGATATCCAACTGTCTTGCAGAAATATTTGGTAGGCCTCTGGGTGCAACAACAAAGTGTCCAAATTTGCAGGTTCATACCTCACAGTAGATTCTCCCATGATGTTGCTTGAGAGTCTAACAGGCACGTAGGAGGAGAGACTAGCACCTAAACCAGAAACCCAGCCGGTTTGAACGTGGTTTTCATGTAAAATACAATGTCTCAACGAAAAGAAGTGTGGTCGAAAAGGTGGTGAAGGCGAGTATAAAATACTGTTTAGACGACTAGATTTGGATTCCCCCCCACCAACTAATTGGATTGGCTCTAGGTGGATCAATTTAGCACAAGTGGTGAAAAAAAATGGGAAAGCATGCTTTTATATATTCATTACTTTAACACGTAGGATTAGTCACGTACCTCATATCTTACCGCACATAACTGTCTGTCAGAGTGATCACGCTATCCAACCACCATCTGAGTTGCATGGAATAGATGACATGATGAAGGATAGTGTGAGAAATGACGATATGACAACTGGAGCAGATATGGAGTCCTTTATGGAGATAATCAGTTGGAAGTCGCCGGATGTGAAGTCAAGTAATGATGAAACAACACTTTCGCTTAGAGAAGGAGGAAAAAGGTAGCTGCAGTATGAAAAAATCAGCGGTGCCGCAACATGTAAAGAGTGTAGAGCTGGAGTAGCAGTATTTGGAAAAAATGAGAAAAAGAAAGAGTGAAGTGGCAAGAAAGAATAACAACAATCAGTGTATCAGTAGGTACTTCGGCCAAAATGGAAGAGGTAGGTGTAACAACAAATGAGATGGTCGGAAAAGAAAATGGTGTAACCGCGTGAAAAGCGACCATTGTGTAACAATAGGGAAATTGGCCAACTTATCGGAAATGGGTGTAACAACAGAAAATCGACCAATTTGTCGGAAAAAGGGTGTAATGACAGGAAAATCGACCAATTTGTGAAAAGGGTGTAACAACATGGAAATTAGCCAATTTGTCTAAAATGGGTGTAACAGCATGGAAATCGGCCAATTCATCTTAAATGGGTGTAACCACATGGAAATTGACCAATTTGTCGAAAATGGGTGTAACAGCATGGAAATCGGCCAATTTGTCTGAAATGGGTGCAACGACATGGAAATTGGCCAATTTGTCCGAAAAGGGTGTAACAACATGGAAATCGACCAATTTGTCGGAAAAGGGTGTAACAAGAGGAAAATTGGCCGAACGCTGCATCACTTAGTTTTTAGGAAGTTTTTCAACTTCCATCAACTAATCATTTGCCGCCTTTTCTGTATTCATCCCCGTTGTTCACCTGCACACACAAAAACTACATGATACCCTTCAAGGCTGAATTTATTAGCATTGTAAACACAATCAAACAAAAACAGAGAAATTTAAATTTTTTCGAGTTTATTTATATACAAGGTCTGAGAAAAATAAGTCCTAAGGTTGAGAAAGGGAAGGAGCAAGCTCCATTTCTTTTAAGAATTGATAACCTGTATCGGCTAGACATCTAGATTTGAATTTTGCCTTGGACAGTGGACACTGATACAGGTGCAGGTGATGACCATTTACATGTAACTGTGTATCGGTTCCATAAATAGTGATAAACCTGACTGTCCCATTGGGAAAAAAAATGTCTACCTCATAAGGTCCTAGCCATCGTGTACGCAGCTTTCCCTGAAATTCTTTAAAGCGCGAATCATACAACAGAGCCCAATCTCCTTTCTGGAATAATTTCTTCTTGATGACTTGGTCATGTGATTTCATTCTCTGTTGTTGAATCACTGAGGTTTGATGAATAACATCCAAACACTTTTCTTCAAGCTCATTGAGCTGCTATAGTCTGGCCTTCTATGCCATAGTCAAGTCAAGGTTGACTGCTGATGTAGTTCTTAAGGTTTTGATTTCGAATTCAATAGGAAAAACAAGGCTTTTTACATATACTAGCTCGTAAGGAGAAAAACCAATTGTGTTTCTCCAAGTAGTTCAGTAAGCCCATAGAGCTTCATGCAATCTGTCTGTCCAATCCCAACGATGTTCTCTCACTGTTTTAGTAATAATGGATTCGATAACTTTGTTGGTACTTTCCACCTAGCCATTGCCTTGTGGATGGTATGGAGAATCTATTCTATGTAAAACATGATATTTACTGAGTAGGAATTCAAGTTTATGTGATGTGAAAGGGGGTACTCCATCAGTTATTAATTATCTGGGAACTCCAAACCTAACAAAGATATCTTCGAATAGAAATGTTAAGACAGATTCTTCTGAGGCCCTAATGAGTGCTTTCGCCTCGACCCACTTGGTCATGTAATTTGTACAGACTAATATATATACTTTTTGATTATAAGGTGGGTTAATGGGACCTATGAAATCCATGGCCCATCTCTCAAAAGGCTCTAACACTACCTTAGGCTGGAGAGGCATCTCATCCCTATGATTTGGTTGAACCATTCATTGGCAACTGTCACAAGTTTGAACGTATTTCTTGGCATCTTGAAATATGGTGGGCCAAAAATAGCCCATCCTTAAAATTTTATGCCCGGTCCTTTTATCAACAAAATGACCCCCACAAGGGCCATCATGGAAATCCTTCAGTAGATCATACACTTCATCACCCCTTACACATCTCCTGATTTCCTGATCCAGGCCTATGTAGAAAAGGTATCCTCTTATCCAATTATACCGAGCACTCTTCTGAATAATCTTCCTTCTTTCTCGAGGAGATAAATGGGGAGGTACCTTCCCTGCAACCAAATAATTAGCAATGTATGCATACCAAGGTGAGTGAGAAGATACTACAAACAAATGTTCATCTAGAAAGGAATCATCAACAAGTAAATTATCATCATTTATATGTAATCTTGAGAGAAAATCAGCAACCACATTTTCTTTTCCTGGTCTATCTACTATAGTGATGTCAAATTATTGTAGTAGTAACAACCATCTTGTTACTCGGGCATTAGTAATAGGTTTATTCATCAGATATTTAATTGGTGTATGATCAGTATGAATAAAAGTAGGATATCTAGTGACGTAATGCCTGAATTTATTGATTGCATAAACTACTGCTAAGAATTCTCTTTCAATAACTGTATAATTTAATTCATCAGAAGCCATGTTCTTGTTGATATAGTAGATAACATAGGGCTCTTTGTCTTCCTGTTTCCCTAGTACTGAACCTATTGCAGTATTAGAGGCATCTAAAGAAATGCGAAACGAAAGAGCCCAATTGGGCCCTCTCAAAATGGGAGCTGTGGACAATTTCTGTTTTAGATCTGTAAAAGACAATTCACAGTTGTCAGTCCAAGGGAAGTCAACATCTTTTTTTAATAGAAAAAACAAGGGGGAAGCCAGTTTGGAATTTTTTTTAATGAATCTCCTGTAATAGCCAGGATGCCCTAAAAAACTTCTTACCTCTTTCTGAGTTGACGGAGTTGGAATATCCAAAATTACCTGGATTTTGGCTGGGTCTACCTGAATTCCTGCATAACAAATGAAGTGTCCCAACATTACTCCCTCACTCATCATCATATGGAACTTTTATGTACTTAAAGAAAGATGAGTCTGTATAGATCGTTTGAGCACTTTTTCCAGATTAGCCAACGCTTCATCGAAATCAATGCCATAAGGTGTAAAGTCATCCATGAATATCTCCATATAGTCATTCACCATATCAAAAAAAATACCAATTACAGCTCTTTGGAAAGTGGCTGGTGCATTACACAAGCCAAATGGGAGAACCTTGTAAGAAAATGTACCCCAAGGGCTGGTAAAAGTGGTCTTATCTTGGTCCTGTGGAGCAATTTTTATCTGGTTATAGCCACTGAATCCATCTAAGAAAGAGAAAAACGTTTTCCCAGCTAGGTTGTCTAGAACCTGATCAATAAATGGCAGAGGGAAATGATCCTTTTGCGTGGATTTATTCAGGGATCTATAGTCTACACAGACTCTCCATTGTCCATTATTTTTAGGAACAATAACCAATGGTGAGACCCACTCATTGTCTGATATAGGGTAAATGAAATCAACATTGAGAAGTTTCTGGAGTTCCTCTTTAACAATTTCTTTAAGGTTTAGATTTATCCTCCTTTGGGGTTGGAAAATGGGTCGGCATTGTTCTTTAATGTATATATGGTGGGTACATAGTTCAGAGGAAATGCCTTTCATATCCATGTAATCCCATGAAAATGCTTCTTTATGTTCAATCAGTAATTTCATCAATCGACGAGTTTCAACAGTGGATAAATCGGGATTGATGTTCAAGGTTTTTCCAGGTTCAATTTCTACAGTGATGCTCTTGGAACTAACTTTAGGAAGCAATTCAACTATTTCATCATCTGTTGTTACAACGTTTGTTGTTACAGCTGAATCATTTTGATTTTTAGTGGTTTCTGAGAACATTTCTGAGCTCATGTCTTCCTGGACGATGGGGTCGAAGACTCTAATCAATCGGTGGTGTGTGTTTCATGTAACAACAGAGGATTCACAGATAAAAAAGTTGATTAATTCATCCTCTGTCTCGTCTTTGAAACTCAAGGCTTTTCCTATGGTTAGCACAAGCAGGGCACTTTCATCCTCAGTGTCCATCCATAAAGAATTTTCAGGTTCAACAGTAGTTGTAGCATGAGGATACAGGGTCAATTTTTTTGTGTTATAACCATCAGATATGGTCATGGAACTAGATCGACAACCAATGAAAGCATCAGTTGTAGCTAACCATGGTCTTCCCAGAATTAGAGGGTGGCACCCCAGACGGGTTTTGGGTTGCAAAATGACAAAATCAGCAGGATACTCCCATGAATCCATGGAAATGATTAAAACATCTATTACTCCTTCTGGTCTGATGGTAGAACGCTTAGCTAATTCGAGAACTGTAGGAGTAGGTCAGACTTGTGTTCTGAGTTGCAACAATTATGTAGTTTCTATTGGCATGATGTTAATTTCTGCCCCTAAGTCGGCTAGCACATGGGGGATAGATGTCTCTCCAATTTTGACAGTGACTGTAGGGTTTCCTGGGTCACCATATTTAAGAGGTGGGGTTTTTCCTAACATTAGTTCAGAAAAACCCCCCACTACATACACTGTGAGGGGATCCCTGGGTTTTCATCCAGGTCTTTTTATACAGAGATCTCTTACAGTCTTGGCATAAATAGGGACATCGCTAATCGCTTGCAATAGTGGAATATTAACGTTCAGATTTTGCAATTCTCCTAAGAGATTGAAGGATGGTAATTCCACAAGTTTGGTAATTGTCAGCCTCTCAGGGAATGGTGGGTCTGTTGACTCTACTATAGGTTTGTCAATTTCTTCTGTATCAACAGGTGGTATTTCCCCTGATTCCTTGTCTGACTCTGAAGATGGAGCATCTTCAATTATTGGCTCGACTATTCTCCCTGATCTTAATTTGATTTCATCACAAGGCATAGGAGTAATAAACAAGGCTGGCACATTATGTATATCTATGTTCTGAACGACCTTATTATTTGGGTTTGGGTTAGGTTGCACATGCATCTGAGGTCATAAAGGAGGATTGTTCAGTGGGGAATTTGGAGGTAATTGCAGTTGTTGCTGTTGGTACTAGGGTTGGAACTGTTGTTGATAGGGGTTCGGTTGGTGATGGTTCTGCTAACTGAGTTGTTGTTGAGGGCCTCTCCAATATGGGTTCCATTGTCCATGATGATTCTGTTGATGGGGCATAGGTAACCATGCATTGGGATCTTGATAAGGGGTTGACATATGATGTGGAGGGGGAGCATTCGTCTGGCCATATAGTGGTTGATTGTCCCAATAATTAAGTGTTGCAGGAGAGAATTGAGAGTTCATACCTTGACCTCTTGGCTTCCATTGTCTCCTTTGTGTAATTAGATAGGCAACCTCTACTTCCTCATTAGTTTCCTTCATTGATTATTTTACTCCTGGTAGAGAGGGACATTGGTCAGTAGCATGATCTAATTCACAAATAAGACATACCTGGACACTATTCAACATGCACTCCCTTGGTGGATGTTTCTTTCTGCATTTCAGATAGAAAATGCACAATGCTTGCTCTGATTCTGCTTGATCTGCAAGGTGTCAATTTGTGAAGCAAAAGAGTTAATCATCTCTATTTTGAAATTTTCTAACATATTACCTATTTATGCTCTTGTTGCTCCTCCATTGGCTGATTTATGTACCCTTGAAAAAGTGGTATCCTTGGTAGCTGACCTATTATTTGTAGATCCTCGAGAACATCTTTTACAAAGGTCTACAATGTCCTCATCAAATTCTTTAGATATATCTCCTTTTCCAAGCATATTCAGTATATCTAAACAATATTCTCTAACTCCTTTTAGCAAAATAGTTTTTAAAATGTCTTTACTTACATCCAGATATCCAGACCTTTGTAGATTATACTGGAGTCGTTCCACAAAATCTTCAAGGGTCTCATCCTCCTTCTGAGACATCTTGAATAATTCCTCCCTTCGTTCTCTTGTTCGGAGGTAGTCTTGGTACTTGTTTAGGAAAATCTTCCTCATCTGTACCCATGTTTAAATGTTCTCTCCTCCTAGGTTCATAAACCATCTTAACACATTACCCTTCAATGTAGCTGGAAATAGTTTAAGATTTTGTGCAGTGGTAGTGTAGTCATATCTTCTACAAAAAATGTCAAATTCAAATAGAAACTCATATGGATCCTCAGTAGACAATCCATGAAAATTTGGCAAAGCTGAGAGAGGTATGTTTTTCATAGGAGCCATCCCTCGTGTGGGAACATCAGAAATAGGAAAAACCAGGGTAGAGATAGTATTTTCATTGTTTACCTGATCTTCGTTGTTTTGTGGG
>ML777693.1:1409151-1444246 GCA_009831015.1 Picea engelmannii | reverse complement strand
GGAAAAAATAAACAGCTGAAACAAAAGCCAAGAAAAATGTTGCAACTATAGAAATTGTGTCACAAAGTCTCTTAAAGTCACGTATATATAGATAAAATAGTCAACTAGCCGTTAACACCGACCAATGAGATAGGTAAACTTTTCGTCGCTATTGCCACGAAAGATCGTCGCTATAGAGACAAAAATCCCGACTAGGTTAAATTAATATTTTCGTCGATATTGCGACGAACTTTCGTGGCAATATCCACGAAAATCCCACCTTGTTTAAAAAAATGATGAAACTAGTGGAAGCGTGGAAAATTTTCATGGAATAATCCACCCATATGTAGTAGTGCCCACATGTATTCTTCTTTATCAATTGATTTATGTATGTTGTTCTTGTGATTACATACGATTGTGAGATATATTGTGAAGGTCCAAGTTATACAAAGTCTCTTGTTCATTAATTTCTCTCATCACCATTTGCACACATCCACTTTGCTAGTCGGACATCATAGGGGACCCACATAATCCCCATCGTTCCAGATGCTTGCTAAATATCCCTCCCATTCTAGGGGGAGTTCCTAGTCTTGCCAACTCATCGGCCATACTTTCCCACACCCCTTTGAGTGCTATTGTCTTGGGATCAGCGTTTCTTGGTTCCACTTTGCTTGGGTCCACTTCCCAAGGTCAAACATCCCCACACTCTCCTTTACACGGAAGAGGGGGGGCAACTTATTCTCAAGGGGGAAGTACAAACCCACCTATTCCCCCTCAAGGGTCAGGTACACAAAACAATCACACCATGGATGAAACTAATCCTCATCCACCACCTTAGATGCCATACTTGGCTTCCCTCAACATACTGAATCTGAATAAACTCACCAATGATCCTATATTGCACAACCCCACATAGACTGCAATGCCTACCAAAATGTCTTCAGACATCCCCAAGTTTGAAGGAAAAGTGGGAGAGGATCCCGCCAACCATATCATTACCTTCCACTTATGGTTCTCTTCAAACAACATCACAGACGATTCTGTCTGATTGAGGTTATTTCAACGTACACTCACTGGCCCATCAACTAAGTGGTATGTAGAAGAAAAATCTGGGTCCCATGTGACAATTGAATCCTTAGCCAAAGCATTCTTGACCTTCTTTCAACTACCAATTCATCATGACAATGGCCTTGAACTCCTCTCGGAATTTAAACAAACCTCCGCCATGCACATCATTGACCACATTCACGAATGGCATCGACAACGTAGTCTCTTCAAAGCTGAAGCTACTCCACAACAATGTCTCAATTGGTTCCTCAAATCACTTGTTTCCCTCCTTGCCAAAGATGTGGCCGCCACCTTCCCCCAGTCTAAAGAAGAATCCATTATCAAGGCCCAACAGTTCGAACTCATTTACTCACAGTCAGGGTACTTGTATACGGTACTACCTGACGCCTCGAGACCCGTGCCATTCGGCTAGGACAAACCTAGGATGTCTCACTCAATAGATGGATTGATTGGTACCACTACACAACACAATTCACACCCCCAACAACCACTAATGTATGGAACACTTCAATATCCACCAGCATGTGGCAGATCTCCTTATTATAATCCTCCCCCTTATCCACAACCATACCCCTTGACCTTTTCTCCACCCACCAGCGGACCGTCGCCAACACCTACAATATGCCCCACGACCCAACCTAATTCTGGTACCCCCTCTACTGTTGCTTACACCCTAAGCACTAGTGAAAGCGTCATGCCTTCCTATGCATCCTACGGATCATTACCACGGAATAATTCGTACTTTCCATTCCCTACTCCCCCCAACCCATTCCTTCACCACAAGGACAACCACATGCTGGGGTTAATTTTGTTCAACCCTCTCCCATTCAAAAGTATCAAAATTTTGAACAACTCAATACGGCTAATCCATCCCATCAGTCGAACAATGCTAGAAAGAAGGGAAAAAATCGAAATAATAATAATCTCGGACTAGGAGGAAACCAGAACCAACCTGCCGGGGGAAACCAAAACCAGGGGAACCGGAACCTCCAAGGGGGCAATAACAACAAATTCCAAGGGAAGAACAACAATAATATTTGGACAAATTTCCCTTGTGCTCTTTGCGGTGAGTATGGCTATTATACTCACCATTTCCCCCAAATTGCGGACTTCAAATGGATGAAAGAATTCAAAAATGGACCACGTCCCTCAGTAATTCCTACTCCCCAGCAGGCCCCACAAAAATATGTGCAACAACCCCCCCCAGCTGTGTTACAAAATCCCATACCACATCAAGGGGTAATGAACACCCAACAGGAGATGCATCCATCCCCACCATAGATGGGATAGTACGCCAACCTAGGACCTCCTATAGATCACACTATACTCCTCACTAGTGAGGAAGAAGTCCTTCTACAAATGCGCAGTCATGAATACCGTGCACCCTCTGACCCTACTCCCACTTCCTCGGAGGCCACCCCAGTCACAACTGGCCCACCTTTGATGATTTTGCGCCCTAATACTGAAACAACTCTTCGCATCCCTCACATCCCATTGCGCAGGATTGTCCACAACCCTCAAGCTAGGGCAACCCACAATTATAGTCTGGTCGATGACTTGGCACAATCCCCCGCTGTCATGTCAGTCTTAGAAGTTCTTCAAACCTTCCCTACTCAACGAAAGTCATTAATTTCCACTCTGGGGGTAGTCGACCCTACTGATACTCGACTCATCACATTTTATCTTGACAGTGGAGAACCTTGTCTCCCCGCTCTTGTCGCTTTTCAAATATCAGTTAAAATCTAGAATATCACAGTCCACCACTGCATTATTGATGAAGGTGCATCCACTTGCAGCATGTCCAAAAACGTATGGCAGAAACTTGGCTCTCTAGAGCTAATACCCTCCACCATTACTCTAAGGGATTATGACGGACGACCCTCTTCTCCTGAGGGGCTCTTCCAAAATGTCCCCATCGAACTCGAGGGTTAAACCATTCTGATTTACATTGAGGTTATCAATGCCCAGCTCAATTATAATATCTTGTTTGGATGTAGCTACATGTATGCTATGAAGGTCGTCGCCTCTTCTATGTTCTGAACCATGATGTTTCCCCATAACAAAAAGATCATTACCATCGATCAGGTATCACATTATGAGCCTAACCCTTCATCCAACATCCTCCCTTTTGTCCACACTAATCCGGATGCCTATCCACTCATCGAGATAGGCCCCATAATTTTTAAGGACCCATCCTTGCTAGGAACATACCACGAAGCACCACCACTCATCCATCCCTCAGCACAAGTATGTGCCGTCTCCACCAACAGAACGACAACTGAAGATACTCTCCCTCCCACCGAGGCCTCTTTCATCTCTGACATCCCACTAGTCACATAACTCCTCCCTCAAGAATCTTCTAGAACTTGTTCAACTCTACCTGTTCCTAATTTTCCCCTCCCCTAGGGCCATATCCCGGTTTGGGAGACAGTCCCCCAAGCCATTACCCAAATCCCCTTCTTCTACCCTCCACCAGGCATACAAGCATTCCAAGTAGCCGCAATGCTTACCCTCCTAATATGGTGTTGGAAATTCCAGTATGGTATCTCCATCCACCATAAATGGTCCCTCAACCATCCCTCCCTCCCCAAACAGAAGGAGTACCCATGTAGATTCACATACTTAATCATGCCACACCCCCCACACCCCCAGTCACTAACACCATTGTTACAGTTGGGGGAAGACAGAAGAAGAACGAGCCCACCGCTCCACTTCCCCCACGTGTCCAACCTCCCTGCACACTATGCGAGAAAGACAGACACCCCACAAACAAGTGCCCATCTCTCCTCGAGCTATGCAATCTAATTCAACTCCCTCAAGCACAACCACCGCTCGTCGCTTCATCTAGTACTTCCACTATCTCCCCAAACACAAGTAGAAAAGGACTGCGAACCAAATTCGCATGCGCCCTCTATTCAGAATATGGCCATTACACACACCATTGTCCAACTTTACCTCAATTCTGACAGACGCTAACAACCGTACGCCAGAGATTTCAGCAAGAACCCACCCCAACACATGTCACCGACATCCATTATGTCATGACCTCAATCAATGAACTTATGAGATGTCCTTTCTCTCTATGTGAATCAATTGATCATTTCACATATCAATGTCCTATGATCATTGAATACATGCATCTCCAACTGACCCTTATTCAAAACCCTACACCCCGCCCTCCAGCAGGACCAGTGAGTACCCCTCCCCCATCACTTGATGTGGTTCATATCTTCTCGCCAGAACTTGAGGCACTCCCTGATCCCCCATGGTTCCTGGATGATTTATATGAGGATTTTCCCCCAAATCCCCCCAATTCTCCAATTCATTTCCCCACAGAAATCCTACACCCGACTACCACTTTCAACCCACAATATCTCAATATTTTGTTTATGTCGAGCGAACCATCACAACCTCCTTGCGATACCCCCTCTACATCGTCACCACCAGAAAAAAACCCCACGGTGACTATCACCAAAGTTACTCCTCTCGATCCCCTATATTTTTAACAGTTTCACTGCGACAAAGACATCCTTGAGGAGTGAACTAAACTCGATTGCCCATGGGATGCGCTCCAACATAGAGCGCTTTTTCCTTCACAGGAAGCCTTCGCGCCTCCTAACCAAAACCCCATATACACAGTCGAAACCAAAGATTTTCTCCCATTAGGGCATATAGATTGGTTCAAAAACCCTATCCCTGCCCCTGATGCTTTTGAGGAAGGCAATATGGCCAATATTTCCCCCACCATCAAAATCGATATTTCCATCAAATATGGGGTCGTAGAGGAAATAACCATTGGCACCACAGGCTCTCCTGAAGAAATCACTGCCTACAAAGCTCTCTTCCAGGAATACTGGGACATTTTTTCCTGGTCCTACATAGAGATCCTTGGCCTTGATCCCTCTATTGTCGAACATCGTATAGACGCCTGGCTTGATATCACACCTGTCCGTAAAAAACAACGTCCGCTACACTCATCCAAAGCAACGGCCATCAATGCCAAAATTGACAAATTACGTGCTGCAGGGTTCATCTACCCCATCACATATACGTCATGGGTCTCCAACCTCGTCCCTGTCAACAAAAAATAGGGCACTATCTGCGTATGTACGAAATTTCACGATCTCAATCACACTTATCCCAAAGACAACTTTCCAATGCCCTTTATCGACCAAATTATCGATGATTGCGTCGGTCATGAGGCTCTGTCCTTCATGGACGGTTTCTCTGGCTACAACCAAATTCAAATTCACCCAGCCGATCAGTACAAAACCGCATTCACTACCCCCTGGGGAACTTTTTCATATTGTGTCATGCCTTTCGACCTCAAGAAAGAAGGAGCCACTTTCCAACACACCATGACATACATTTTTCATGATTTGAATCAAATCATTCTCGCCTACTTGGACGATCTCACCACTCGCTCCAAAAAACACACTCAACATCTCAATGATTTATGAATCATCTTTCAACACTTTCGTTAGTACAACATCTGCTTGAATCCCCTCAAGTGCGTCTTCTGCGTCACTGTTGGGCACCTCCTTGGGTTTATCATTTCCCAACATGGCATTACAGTTGACCCCCTCAAGGTCCAATACATCACGAAAATCCCCCCACCACGGAATTTACGCCAACTGCAGAGCCTACAAGGAAAAGATAACTTTTTACGCCGCTTTGTCCCCGATTACGCCACTCGGGCACATGGTTTCCGTCACCTCTTACGTCATGATATCCCATTCCAATGGGATGAACATGCCCAAACCGCTTTTGATGATCTTAAAGAAACCCTCTCCAACGTCACGTTGATTAGTCCACCTGACTATAACCACGACTATATCCTCTACATATCGGCCTCAACCGTCTCAGTAGCAGGAGTTCTCGTCCAAATAGGGGATGACGACTGTGAGCATGTAATTTACTACAATAGTAAAAACCTTTCAGGGACACCCTTGAAATACAATCACGAAGAGAAACTAGCCCTTGCAGTCCAGAAATTGCACCATTACATCTTGCTTCGAACTACCAAAGTCGTAGTATATTCCAACCCCATGCAATACTTCCTCAATCGCCGACAAATTAACGGTAAATTTGCCCAATGGATCGTCATCCTTCAGGAGTACGACCTCAAATTTTCAACACCCAAGAGCAAGAAATCCCTCGTCCTCACTGAATTCATCACGAAATTTCCCTCTGATACTACCAATACCCCCGTCAATACCAACTTCCCCACGAACATCTCTTTTACATCCCCTCGGATGACCCTTGGTACGACAATATTCTCGTCTACCTCCGAACACAGAAATTCGGAAACCACCTCTCTTGAGACGATCATCGACGTATTCGTCACCAGGCTCCCCACTACCTACTTATCGGTTATATCTTATATCGGTGAGGGGTCAACACTATACTCCGCCAATGTTTGACTATCAATGAGGTCGATTGAGTCTTGAATGATTGCCACAATGGCGCTTGCGGGGCCACCTCTCAAGGATGTCCACCACTCAGAAAATCATTCGCGCTGGTTACTTTTGGCCTACATTGTTTCACAATTTCATCCAAGCTGTGAAGCGATGTGACAAATGCCATATTTATGCCAATAAAGCACGAGCCCCACCTTCTCTTCTTCACCCGATCATTACTGTCAGCCCCTTTTGCAAATGGGGCATAGACTTCATGACTTGCAACCCTCCATCCAACAATGGACACAAATACATCATCATTGTAGTAGATTACTTCACCAAGTGGGATGAAGCCATGCCTACCTTCAACAACACCGCTGACACTGCAACGCGTTTTTTCTTTAACCACGTCATTTCCCATTTTGGAGTACCACTAAAACTAGTCTCTGATCACGGGAAACATTCCGAGAATGAGATTTTCATCGAACTCTCATCCAGGTTAGGATTCTCCCACGATTTTGACTCCCCATACTCCCCTCAGTCAAATGGACAGGTCAAAGCAGTGAACAAGGTCCTCAAAACCATGTTGTAGTGCATGTTTAACAAACATAATACCAATTGGCATCATATGTTATTTTCCGCACTATGGTCTTATCGCACGGCCGTGAAAACTGCTGCTGGTTTCATGCCATTTCATCTTCTCCATGGGGTCGAGGCCACTTTCCCCATCGAATGCGAAATCCCCACCTTACGCACCGTTATTGATCTATTACCCGACACTTCTCCTATGGAGCAACGTTTGATGAACTTAGAGTCCCTTGATGAAGATCGTCGGTCTTCATTACAGAACAATGATGCAGCCAAAAAATGGTCCAAGGCCACCTTTGATCTCCATGTCAACCTTCTCTCATTCAACGAAGGTGACCTCGTCCTTGCTTACGATATCGCTCATGATACCCTCGGCCATGGAAAATTCGAGTCACTTTGGCATGGACCTTACATCATCCAACATTTCCTCACTAAAGGCGCATACATTCTGGCCTCTCCTGAAGGCCACCATATCAAAGAACCCGTCAACGGGTTGTACTTAAAGAGATTTTACACCTGAGCGTAGCCATTCTACACTAGGCTATTTCTTTTTCTACATTTTTGTAGATTTTTTAAATATTCTTTCTTCCATACCTCACGTCTAATATATCATTTGTGTTATTGACAGATTCCTCCTCCATCGGCCTACCACATCGGTTACGCCGACGGAGCTAGCCGTTGGACACAAAATCTCGCTTCGGCCACTTGGGCCCTCTATTCACCCTCACATGAACTGCTCCACTCCAACGGCATATGTTTGGGTTCAACAAAGTACACAACCTTCATTGGCCTCCTCGCCGAGGCCATCCATCACCATATTCATCACCTCAACATTCTACTAGATTCCCAACTGGTTGTCCTCCAACTCAACAATCTATACCGTGTCCGCGATCCTTGCCTCTTCCGCAAATACCTGCAAGTTAGACTTTTATCTCGACATTTTGATTCCATCACATTTACACATATTCAAAGACAATTTAATCAAATAGAAGATAATATGGCTAACCAAGTGTTAGATTGGCATTTATCACATCAAAATACCGGTACTCATACATAAATCATCAACAGTCCATCACAACATATAGATTAGGCATCATCAAAAACACTAAAAAACATCAACACGAGTGAACACCACAAAGATCCCAAAAATGTATATCCATACACATATATATATACACCGGTCAATGTGTCATCAGTGTTTACAAAAAATAAGACAACAGGTACAAATGAGGTGGCTTTGTGGGCCCTACAACGATATATAGTCCATTTTTCCAAACTTCCAGACTCAATTCTGGGAGCTTCGGGTGCCCGTTTTTCGATCCGTCTTCAGCCACAGGATCATGACCCTGTAACCTACATAATTCCATTCCCCGGGCCATTTTCCATACTCATCCCTCGGGGGACATTTTTCTCATATTACTATCAGGTACACATGCTTACATTATTGAATAATTGCTATATGATCTTTATCTTCAGATATTGTTCACGTCGGGTATTCAGTTTTCATGTGTACAGGTGCATGATCATTATTACACCTCAGCAGTATCGTTTCAGGTATATTATCAACACTGGCATGTAGTCATTCCCTCTTAATATCAAAATGCATCTCCCAGTCACACCCTCCAATATTTGCCTCTAGGATCCCTATATCCAGCTCTGCAATACTGTCACCTCCACTGCATTTCGGTATTGTCACCCGGTAGCCCTCTCCCCCACATGAGTTGTCCCATTTATAGTTCCCCTGGGCATTTTGACACTCATGTTTTTTTCACCCTTTAGGGATGGGAGTCCCAATAGTCTTACATAATGTTGAGAACCAACCACATACTCCTTCTCCTCATTTTGCTAACCTTCCCAAATGGACTCCCAGGTTACTTCATCATGGTTCTATTCTGAATGCACCCCCATCTACAGATTGTCCTCCATACATTTCCCTCAACACAGAAACCCACATATGGGGCCCTCACCCTCCACTTGTTTCCCAAACAACTTGTGCCATCATAGACCAAGCCATATTACATTGGGGCACCCGTTTATGTATCTACACAGTCATCCCAACTCATTCTTTATTCTTTCAGTAATTGTACAAAACCTTTTTCCATGCATTTACATAGCTTTCTGTTGTCTCCTTTAACGACCTTCCTTTTTTTCGGAAAAGAAACCCTTATCGCCCTTGGTTGGGGCATTTTTCACTTCCTCTCATCCATGACATTATCCATAAACCCCGAGTATCTTACAGTCCATACACCTTTTTGATCTCCGTGTTTGTCCATTTTGTTGCGCCTCTGGAACACCTCACCCTCGTCTAGTCATCCCCCTGACGCTAGATTCAGTTTTACGGTTGCTGCCACTTTTCATATCTCCCCAACCAAAGGTAGTCTTGAGTCTCACCGCATATTGACTTCGTCCATGTACCTCATCAGTTCTTTATCTCATCCAATGGATTTCAGGAAGCCCTTTTCTTCTTGGATTCATGTCTCCCTTTTTGTCGACATCAACACTATTTCCAGAAGGGAGACATTATCTTGACTCTCATTACCTTTACAATAAGGAGTCTTGGATGACACAGGGAAAACCACCATTTTTCTCTGCTGTCGTTGAATCCCATAACATTCGACTTCAATACTATCTCATGTTACGGTGGGTCTTACTTTGCGACTATTGCAGTTGTTTTATCTTAGTCGAAGACCTTTGAATCTTGATAGACTATCAATGTTTGCACATTATCGACACTTCTCATAGGCATCCTTACATTTTTCAGAGTTTGTTCACCATCAGAATTGTCCTCTGTTATTATCAAACTTCCCTGGAGGGCGCTGCAGTGATCTACGTCCACACACAACTTCAATTACTGTATTACATCTTTTTGAGTTACATGACATGAGCATGGGACATACCCACCTCATTTGTACACAATTTTATTTTTTCCACACCTTGGGAAAGGCTTGAGTCCTACAGGTTCCCCTCTCCTTCCAATGGGTCTCTCTTGACACTCCCCGCAACACTCTTTCTTACACAGGTATTCTCAGTAGAAGAAACATTGATGTATTTTGGCTATACATATGCTCCTAACCTCACACATCAGGGGGCATCTGTTATCACCGGAATTTCGTTCGCAAATGGTTACAGGAATCCAACATCTTCAAAACACTCATTAGTTCACTCATGGACCAAAAATGCATCTCCAATAGGTCCAAAACTATACAACCAGCAATAAAATCAGCATGCGTTAAAAATACACAAGGCGTGCGTGCACATGTGACAGTCAGATAACATTAGAAAAGAGCACATGCGCCCGATGTGCTACTGTGGACGCAAAAATATGTGCACACCTCAAAACGATGTATTTATGATATTGGTCGGCCTTCCACCCACTTCTGGTTCAACTTCCAAGTCGATTTGACATCCAAATATCGGCTGAATCTGAATGGGGGATTGGTCAAAGACATAAAGGGCCCCTTATTAACACTAAGAACTGGTTGCATAATACCTCAAATCTATTCTATAAAAGGAAGCCATGGGTGCACTATATTTTCAAGGAATTCATTTGTATTGTTATGCTGCTAATATTCTCTTGGAGGATCCTCTTTCCTCATCAAGAGCATGCTAGCACCATTTCATTTATCCATTCATATCACCTCTAGATTGAATGTGCTTTGGATTCTCTTCACCATTTCATTTTAGTTTCTTACTTGTAAGAAGAGCTCAATATTTGGGGGTCCAAGAGCCCTCCCTTGGAGGAAGAGGGGACCCAAAGTCTCCCTTTCTCTTTGGTGTTTTCTTTCCACTAATACAATCCTTTCCATTGGTGGCATGAGTCTTGTTCATTTCTTGTTCTAATGTCCTTATGCACTCTACTTTAATTTCTTTTATTGTTCTTAGTTTAATTCTTTGCTTATCCTTTATGCTTTATACTTCTATCTCTTTCCTCTACTACTATCTTGCCCAGCTAACCCAATTGGGCTTGTAAGCACCCTTATTTTTCTCATTTAGGTGACAAAAGATGTGCAACAAAAAGGTTGAAAACCGAGGCCCTCCATGCCCCTGACAAAGGAAAATCTATTGTTTCCCCTTCCTCACCCTCCAATCTGATAAATCCATGTCCTCCCGGATGCATTTGAGGGACGATTGTTCTCATGTGATCAATGATATTAGGCCTAAAGGATCAGCGTAGCCAAAGGAAAATTCAAAGAGATCAAAAGGTGACAACAACAACAAGGGAAATATTGCATCTCAGAGTGGAAAATGTGGATTTAAAATTTTATTTTATTTATGGTTGATGACAGTTGGCTTCAAAAGTTTTGGACGACATGTTTTTTTTTTTGGATATATGAGTAATATATTTTTGAAAATAATTTCAAATATCAATGAGATAAATTGTCAAACATGAATGGGATGATGGGAGTCACAAGGAGGGATGTTTTTGTTTAATTGACTAGTTATGTTATGATTGTTAAGAGCTAAAGGGGAGTCAGAAGGGGTCCCACCTACTAGTTATTATTTATTTAAAACCCTTATTATGATTTATTACTTTTCCCCCTAACTAAAAAGGTAGTTGAGTTTTTAGTTAACTTAACTAATGAAGTAGTTCAACTACTTCAACCAATTCTAATTTGCTTAAAGGAAAAACGAAAGGGAGGAATAATGGGAGAATAGAAGGAGAAGCATACTAAGGTTTTTTCTTTGAGTTTGTGTTGAGATAGTTTAGTTTTCATTCATTCCTTAATTTATCATAGGCCTAATTATTTTTTATGATAGAAGGGTCTTATTGTAGACAACAATATTCAGGGTTGAATTACATCATTCAGACACTTGTTTTTCAGAGGTGTTGATCTATCTTTGATAACCTGTGTAGACTTGTCTATTTGTGAATTAGTTTCCATGACTGACAAAGGCTATTTTGTAGAGTCGAGTGGGCAACAATTTGTGGCAAGTTGATTCATATTTTAGAGTTTATTTTTTGATTTTCTGTTAGATGTCCTTTTGTATGTTTCATCGGGGACGTCTAAGTTTGACTTTGGTCCAAAAATTTTTCACAAAATTTTGTAAAGAGAATGTCTCTTTGATGAATTGGAATGAAATAAAGGATTGATTTATGTCTCATCTGTCTTGATTATCGACTTAGTGTCTTTACTTAAATCTCTATATTTATTTCAACAACTCTTATATTCATAAAATCATAGAAATAATGATTTTTCCAGCAAGCTTTTATTTATAAAAAGACTATCCCAAGCACCCTTAATCAATACTTGTGAGTTAGGATATTAATTTTGATGGATATACACATAGGGTGATATTCCAGTATATTATTCTTTAGCCAAGAAAAATCTGAAAATGCTTGAGTAAGATCATTTCATATATTTTCATCAACAAGCCTCTCATTACCCTAGCACTTCGGGCTTTGGGAGATTTTGAATGCAGGCATGAACATCTCCCGAAGTGAATTTCTCCCCTTGTTGACGTGTCAGTCTCTCGTTACTTCGGGACTTCGGGCTTCGGGATATTATGAATGTGGGCATGAATATCTCCCGAAGTGACTTTATTCCGGTTGACGTGGTAGCCTCTCATCACTTCAGGACTTCGGCACTTCGGGGCTTCTGTCTGGTCATTAATCCTTGCGCGATTTTGAAACTCTGAATGCACGAGAGAAGTTAATATGAACTGCACATGAGATCTCTATCGTTGAAAATTGAACCTGCCTGTTTGCTTGTATTTCAAGCCCGAAATGGACTACTCTGAATGCTTCATTTTTCTCATAATTTTTCCCTGCGCATACAACATACTTGACCAGCCTGACTTTATCAACTAGAAGTGGAAAAACTTATAGGAAGGTATGCGGAAAAGAGAGAGACTCGACAGATGTGTAGAACTAAGTTTTAATAATAACTATATATGACCCATGACAACTTTATGTGCTAACATTTGGCTCCATAGGGGATGACATGCTTCCTCTGATCTGCGAAGAGCAAGCAACTTCAATGTCTAATCCTAGGGCTATGGGGTCACTTATTCAAATACTAAAAGAAAAATGAAAACTGAAAATCTTTCACACGAGCTTATTTATATACAAGACCCTACTCTAACTGAACTTTACAATGCTCAGGTGAAAACAAAATTCTACCATAGCCACCCAAATGGTTTGGTAACATAATTCTTCTTTTTACTGCAAATGATCCATAAAAGGTAAGGGAAGTATGATAACAGAATGAAAACATGTTTTGGAACACTGAAAATACCTCCAAATGATGATAAGATGATTAATTTTGTAGGCTCCAATACTTTTGGAAAGTTCAACTCCATATATAACCCCACAGGGTCATAAAATTTATATTAAGGAATGCTAAACTGGTAAAAAGTTAGCTCCTTTATTTCATCATTGCTTGCATGTTGTTTGATGTTCTCAGTGTGTATAGGTGGATAAAGGATTGATGTAGGCTTGCTAATCCTAGGTGATATATGCTCATTTATAAGTGTTGGAGATGAGATAATCTACACATTTAGCTCTTCCTTTTCTCCTCCATGGCTCTCCCAAGGACAAGATTCATAATTATCATATACATGAACCATGCTACGAGGTTCCAAAGAAGCTATGAAAAAACTCTGCTCTTCATCATCTTCGCTGGGATATTCATCAAAAATTGGTTGTTCTTGGTTAGTATTTGAAACAACTTCTTCATCATAAGCAGGGCTGCTAAAGACATTTGTTTCAAGAACATAAATATCCTCTGCATTTTCTTCATAAGAGAAGCAAACAAAATCTTCCTTCAATTTTGAAAAGCTAGGAAAAAACAAAGAGGAATCTTCCCTAGTTTTTTTAACTAACTTATCATTTATCTCGGCTTCATAGTCAGGAGAAATATCTATTGATGTATACACTTTCTCTTTGACATCAGAATATTCAACAGAGACATGTTGATCTTCATAAACATTTAAAAAAATCGATACATCTGATATGATGTCGGATGTTTCTATGTTATTTCTATCATAATGAATATCATTCAACACCTCTTGATCTTTATGGAAAATTATTTCTTCCACAATAAATGCTTCATCACAAATTTGGATTTCGTGACTAGAAGAATCTTTATGAAGAAAAAAAAACTCATCACAACAGTTTTCATAAAGATACTTAGCTGAAAAATACTCTTTACAAAACGGATTGAAAGCTGCATGAACACCTGCCAAAGAGTTGATGCCTGCAATGGGAAGAGATCGACACCAATCATGAGCAATCCCCTCTAATGAATACCCGAGAAGATTAATATGAACATCTGCATGCATGATATGAAGTTGATGAATAAAATCATGAAAATCCAACAAATTTTCAGCTGGTACCTCCCACTCTTCTCCTCGAAATTTAAGAAGGCTACTTTTCCATTCATCTCTACTAGGCTCTAGATTAGGGAAACCAACTATTTTTGAAAAATCACACAAAACATACCTCTAAGATAAAATCTTGTCCATTTCAAACCAGTGGATTCGCCAATAGATTTCTGAACAATGGAGTCATCATGGTGAAAGATGAGTTGTCAGAACAATGTGTCTAGCTTCAGTTCACCATCTAAAACTAGATCCCTTCATTGTCGTTCTCCCAGGGAAGATATATTCACTTTTGTCTCTCACAACGATGCCATTAATGTTAGCATTGAGAATCACCCTCTCGTTACCTCGATGCTTCTAGATTCGAGATCTTTTGAACATGGGTATGAATATCTCCTGAAGTGACTTTCTCGCAGTTGATGTGGCAGTCTCTCATTACTTTGGGACTTCGAGCTTCGGGATCTTTTGAACATGGGCATGAATATCTCCCAAAGTGACTTTCTTCTAGTTGATGTGGCAACCTCTCGTCACTTCGGGACTTCGGCACTTCGGGGATTCTATCTAGTCGTTAATCCTTGCATGATTTTGAAACTCTAAATGCACGAGAGTCGTTAATCTGAACTGCACATGGGATCTCCGTCGTTGAAAATTGAAACTGCATGTTTGCTTGTATTTCAAGCCTGAAATTGACTGCTCTGAATGTTGCATTTTTCTCATAATTTATCCTTGTGCAAACAACATACTTGATCAGCCTAACTTTATCAGCGAGAAGAGGAATTTTTTTTAGGAAGGGATACAGAAAAGAGAGAGACTCAATAGAGGTGTAGACCTAGGTTTTAACAATAACTACATATGACCCATGACAACTTTATGTGCTAACAAGAGTCACCTTTAATATTCAAATTTTTTATTCCCATATCCTTATCAATTCCTAATCCTAATAAGAGTGCTTCATACTCTGCTACATTGTTGGTTGCTTCAAATTCTAATCTATAAGCAAATTTGAAAGAATGCCCAGTTGGAGAAGTAATAACTATCCATGCCCCTTTTCCTTATTTTGAATGTGCTCCATCAAATTTCATTTTCTAGATCTCATCAACTCTTTCTTATTTAATATTTTCTTTAATGGGTGCTAAAGAGTTGGATAATATGACATAGTTCCCAAGATCCTCCATTTCATAAGCAAGTTCATTCATGGGATCTTTAGGATCTTCCACATGTTACTTATTTTCTTTCTGCCTATTAAGCCTGGAAAATGTATTATCACATGTTGGGATAGTATCATATGATAAATCCATTTGAAGGATACCCCCAAAATTGCATCCCACTTATGAGACAAGAGCATACCCAATTCATCTGGTACATTAATGACCACAACATCCACTAATACTGAAATATCTGGGTATAATTCTAAATTAAATTGAATATCTTTTATTAGTTCATGGACCTGGATCTCTCGTGAATCCATGGCACAAAAATTATGATAAGGCCTTGAGATCCTTAAGTTCAATTTCTCCATGACTTTTCGAGTCATGACATTGGATCAAGCTCATGAATCTAACATGCAATTGTGAAGAAGAAAATTATTAACCAACAAATAGATGAATAAGGATTGATGAATTCCCTCCCCCCTACTCTGATCCATAACTTGCAAAAAGACAAATGCATCTTCATTTACCTCTTTATGTTTTTCAACACTTTTTTCTTTAGGACCCTCTATGGATTTTAGCAATTTTTCTTTCAGAGAGGGTATTTTAATGATCTCTGCCATTGGAACCAATACTTTAGCATTTTCCATCCAACCACCTAAGTCAATATTCATTATTATGTCGGAGGAGTGATTGCTTTGGAAGATTTCTAATAAGACTTAGTAGGATTCTCACTCCCTTTCCATTGAAATGTCGCTCCTTTATACATTTCCATCTCTAGGATTTGCTTAGGTGTGGGTTTTTCTCCATGCTACTTAGTCATATTTCCATATTCCTCAACTACAATATTTGAATTCTGACTTCTTTCAATGGTTTGCATCCAATAATCCATTGATATTGGATGTGATTTTCCCACTAAGTGATGTGATTGGATACCCCACATAATTATTTTCCCCTACATGTCCTTCCTCATTTATCTGATGAAATCTAGGACAAGTTAACTCTTCATGGAAATCATTACAATCCCTACAAAAAGGAGGAGCCTCATGGTCAACCAAATTTGTGGCTTCAAGCTAATTAGGAGGCCTATGATCCTGAGGAGGCCCCTTTATTTTCCATCTTTCAAAATTTGTCCTAGGCTAAAAATCTATTAGATTGTGATCTTTCCATGGAGATCAAGTGATTTTGCATGGAATTCAATTGACTTGCATGGAATTCAATTGAATTGCATGGTTGGCTTCCATGGATTTGATTACTTCTATCAATTCTTTCAAGAGGTCACTAGAAGATTCTTTATTATCTGTGCTCACTACTTTTCCCTTTGGCTATGACTACTTTGAAGAACTACCCTTGGTGAAACCCGATAAATTTGATCTTCCCGAGGCTTGCATATTCTTATCAATTTAATTTCTAAGGTTTTGGAAATCTTAAGTTTAGTTGGTTCTTAATCTTTGAGTTTATAACACATTTCACCATTGAAGGCTTCAATATAGTAGATAAGGATGGAGGCATCTGGAGGCTTGATGTCTTTGTGAAGACTGTTGATTAATTCATTAAACCTCTTGTTGAACTCCTCCATAGTTTCATTCTCATTCTTCTTAATGGTATTCAGAGCAGCTAACAAATGGCAATTTAATTTTCTATCCCCCCATCTCTATGCAAAGGCATCTATCAACTCTTTTATGGTCTTTATTGTTATCATGTAATTCAGTGAACCAGTCTAGATCATCGTCTTCAAGACATAAAACAAACAATTTTATTTTAACATCTTTATGTGTATTTCCACACCACTTGTCAATACAATGTGTGAAAGTTTTAATATGTGATCTAGAACTAACATCACTGTTGCCTTGAAAAGAAGGTAATTTATCTAAAATGAACCCTCTGAAAGAAGGTAACTTATCTAAATATTTTTCTGGAATAACATGAGGGTAACCATTTATTGCTGAAAAATCAATAGGAGCATATAAATCATCCATTTCTAATTGAGAATTATTAAACAAAAATTGAATATCATAAATTGAATCAGATACAATATTATCAAGGATCCTATGATAAGTGATCCTATTTAATCTCCTTCGATAAAACTTTTTAGGTTCAAGAATGAAATTAAGAAGACCCTATGAGTTCCTTCTTGTTGTAGAATTATTATGTAGTGGATTCGTCAGATGATCGAGTCAATTTCTAATAAATAAGATGCATCAAACAAATCAAAAAACAAGAAAGGAAAACAAAAATCGTATTCCGGGAATAAAAATATTTATCCCCAAAAATGGCGCCAAATTTTTTGCGTCCTCATCTGCACCTTAGGTGACATGGAATAAATCTTCAAGCCACTGGATTCGTCCTTGGGGGCGATCTCGAGTTGAGTTTTTGTCACCTGATAACTCAACTCATACATCTAGGCTAACTCCTAGCGAAGCTAATGAGGGTAGTCCCTAATAAAATAATCTAAAGCTAATTACGCTAATTACAATTAATCTAGGATTTAAATTAAACAAAAGAAAGAAACACTATTCTAGCAACATATAATTACACATCCAAAGATTGCTTATGCGAAAGATAATAAGGAAATAAAGTACATAAAATCAAATGAAAATAAGTAAATGAAAATATCGTTTAGAGACCAGTGCCAAAAAGGAAAGTGCATATCATTGTAATATAAATGTATTGAATTGCTCTTGACAAATTTTATCAGTTAAGGGGTTTCACTTGTATTTAAGTTAATTGAGTGAGGTGGACTAATGTTCAACAACACATGTATTCCAACAGAGGACGAACATATTCAGTAACCACTCATACAACCAGATCAAATATCAACACACTGGTGTTTTGACGTGGTAAAACCCCTATGGGGAAACATCCACGGCCCCAGCCAATGCGACCACTTGGAGCAGTTTATTAATGCAAAAGAAAAAGATTACAGAGATATTTTACAAGAGATTTTCTCACAATTGATCATCAACAAATGAACCTCCATTCTCTTTAAATAGAGATCATGGACCAATCAGGTGTTAAGCCATGGATCAATGGTCATTAAGATCAAGGAGAATATGAACCATCGGATCACTCTATGTCGGGAACATATCATGACTGTCGAATTTCCTAACTACAAATGCATACTAAATAAACACACTAAGAAACACACTTTTACCTAACGACACATTAGACCAAGTAGATCTTAACTAACTCCTAAGTGTCTAAATATCCTAACATCCCCCCTTAAGAACAACTTGGGATAGAATTCAAGGATTTACAATAGTGACACAAGAGGAGAAGGAAGGAGGCATCAGAGCCTATAGCCCCTTAATGACATTTTCCTAAACTCCTAACATAGATCGAATTTTGGAAAACTTTGCTTCTGTAAGAGACTTTGTGAAAATGTCTGCAACTTGATCTTTTGTAGGGTAAAAGAGCACTTCAATAACTTGATCATGAATGAGATTTCTGATGAAGTGCATGTGTAGCTCGATGTGCTTGTTGCGTTGATGTTGAATTAGGTCTTTGGAGAGTTTGATGACACTCTGATTGTCGCACCAAAGGTTGGTCGGATGTTGTTGCTAGAATCCAAACTCTGAAAAGATTTGTTGAAGCCATAAGGCTTCTTGACTTGCATTTACCGTTGCTCGATACTCTACTTCCGCTGAAGAAAGTGAAATAACATGTTGTTTCTTACAGGCCCAAGTGACAGGTCTTGAACCAAGGATGAAAAAATAACCCGCAGTAGAATTTTGATCATCAGGGTCATCGACCCAATCTGAATCGATGAAACCAAACAATAATGGAGTCCCCCCTGAACTGTAATGTATCCCGAACTGAATTGTACCATGGACATAGCGAAGTATCCTTTTAACTTATTTATGATGGATTTCATGGGGTGTTTGCATATACCAGGCAACAAGACCAATAGTAAAGGAAATATCGGGATGGGCATGAGTCAAGTATAAGAAGCTACCAACTAACTGACGGTACAAGGTGGCATCAACTTCAGGGGAATTATAGGTGGAAGTAGGCTTGACTCCATACTGGAAGGGAGAATGGGTTGGTTTACAATCATCCATGTGAAAGCGATGAAGAATTTCACAAGCATACTTAGACTAGGAAAGAAAAATTCCTTCATTGGTTTGCAAAACTTGGAGGCCAAGGAAATAGTGCAAAAACCCTAAGTCTGTCATTTCAAATTTCTTCTTAAGGTTGGTTTTCACATGGTTTAAGATTTTTGAGTCACTACCAGTAAGGATAAGGTCATAAACATAAAGGACAAGGATTATGAGATGGATTCCTACTTTCTTGGTATAGACATTAGGATCAAAATGAAATCTAGAGAATCTAATTTCAATAAGAAAGTTGTCCATTTTGGCATACCAAGATCGGGGAGCTTGCTTAAGACCATAAAGATATTTCTTAAGGAAACAAACAAGGCTAGATTCATTCCGAACATAGCCAGGAGGTTGTTCCATGTAGATTTATTCTTGTAAATATTCGTGCAAGAAGGCAGATTTAACATCCATATGATGGACCTCCCATTTATGTGAGGCAGCAAGGGAAAGAACAAGGTGTGTTGTAGGAAAATCTGCCCGCGGACAAGTAGATCGACCTCTAAGGCTTGACCTTAACCCTAGATAGAAAAGTGCTTATCATGGACACTGAATTTCTTTCGAATCTATCTAAGCCTAATGCATGAGAAGGAAGGATGTTAGAAGTACCTTTTAACCGACGTTTGTCCCTGCACGCTCCGAGTTGCGCTCTAATCCTTTGATCCTCGCTGAGGTCTGTGGACAAATAAAGATACGACCACTTCCTACTCTATTGACATTAGCTTGAAAACAGATCTATCACTGAATGATAAGTTCATGTAGCATCAGACACAAACTAGAAAGAAACAGGCCAAGCGTGTCATATTAATGAGAATAACGACAGTAGTACTTACAATCGTAGATGCGAATACGACAACTTCGTCAGATCCTCTTCGTCTAACCCTTGTCTGAAAGATCCACAACCTGGATGGCAGCAACTGCACTGATAACTCTTCTCTAGCTGACTGCAGATTTCCTCCAAGATCATAAGTTTCACATATGTAATTCTTCCCCTGCAATCCCCACCTATGAGATCATAGGTTTGACATCATTCTTCAATTTGCAGTTTGTCTCACTTATGAGATCATAAGTTTGACATTCTCTATTATGCAGTCCTCACTTATGAGATCATAAGTTTGACATCATTCTCCAATTTGCAGCCCCTATTCACCATTAGAAAGCTTTCTTATATAGCCTTGGAGAGGCTCAACAATCTTGAGATATCTTTGGGGAAGGTGAGGATTTTCCTCCTTCAGTTGAGGACCTGCCCTAAGATCATGGTTTGATCAGGGATTCGAGCTCAACTGCCTTCCAAGAATGAAAAGAAGCTTCCCCCGTTAATCTCAACAGTTTAACAACTGCCCAGAATAGGTAGCGCTCCCTCAAAGGGGCCATCAGAGCGTTATAGCGCCCCTGAGTAAGCTTTAGGGGGCGCCAGCGCTCTCAAAATCTATAACACTCCCTCAAAAGGGCCTGGAAGTGTTATAACGCTCCCTGACAGTGTATGAGGAGCGCCGGCGCTCCGAGATAGTGTAAGGGGGAGCGCTCCTCTCCAAAACTCAGTTTTTGAGGTGCTTTCAGATGGCAAAAGGTTTGCAAGCCTGTTGACTCATTTCTCCTCTCCCAAATCAGATGTTTGAGGTGTTTCAAGTGTCTTTCTCATGTCGTTATGGGCACGACACTGGCATCATGGCAACATGCTTTCTTGTGACACTCGTGAGCAACATACGACACTTGCAACCTTGTGAGCAAAATGTGACACTTGCAACACTTGTAATGACGACACTTGCGACACTATCAAAGTGAGTAATTTTGATGTGTAACAAGGTGGATGGAGTTCATTTTCACTACATGGGCAAAGGTTTCATTATAGTCAATTCCTTCAACTTGGGAAAATCCTTTGGCAACTAACTGAGCCTTGTGTCTTTCAACACTTCCATTTGATGCATACTTAGTTATGTAGACCCATTTACATCTAACAAGTTTTCTTCCTTTTGGAAGAGGTACAAGATCCCAAGTATCATTTTCCATTAAAGAACGATACTCTTCATTCATTGTTGTATCCCAATCTAGATGACTTGAAGCTTCTGCAAATGTCTCTGGATCATGAGTCTCTGAAACTTGAGCGAAAAGAGAAGAGGCTCACTGGAACTTTGAACATGTCCGACGTTGATCTGAAGGATCACCGACAAGATCACCAACTACTTCTCGTGTTGAACAGACCCATCTAGGATCAGGTGGAGTTGGTGTTGGTTCAGGTTCAAAGGACTCATCTGGAGGAAGGTGAGCGGGTGGAGGTGGATTTTCATCCTCACTGTCATCATATAAAGAAGAAACTAGAATAGGAACAAAAGAAGGCACAAATGTTGAAGATGGCTCGCAGGTCAAAGAAGGGATAATCGTCGAATTAGACTCGGAGGCCAAGATATTTTCATCAAATTTAAAATATATTCTAATAATAATTTCATTACAATGTGGTTGAAGGAGTCTATAACCTTTGACATCTTCAGAATAACCAAAAAATACACACTTCTCACTTTTAGGCTGCAATGATTTTCTTTTCTCATCGGGAATGTGAGCCCATGCTATACTGCCAAATACACAGAAGTGACTTACATCTAGTTTAATTTTAGTCCAAGCTTCTTCCGATGTTATATTTTTAAGAGCCTTTGTGGGAGTGTGATTTACTATGTAATTTGCATAGTTAATTGCTTCCTCCCAATACTTTAGACTTAATCCCTTAGATTGGATCATACAATTAGCCATTTATTTTAATGTGCGGTTCTTTCTCTCAACAACACCATTTTGTTGTGTTGTATATAGAACAATGTGTTGCATTTGGATGCTTTGTGTAGTGCAGTAACTTGTAAAATTATTGTTCACATATTCGTCTCCATTATCTGTTCTTAACTTTTGAATTTGATGTCCAGATTGCTTTTCTACGAGGGCCTTGTAGGCCAAAAACTTGTCAAAAACTTCACTCTTAAGTTTTAAGAAGAAAAATCAAGTACGTTGGGAAAAGTCATCAATGAAAGTTAAGAAATACTTGTACCCAAAAAACGAAGGAGAAGAAAGTGGACCACACAAATCACTGTGAACAAGTTGCAAAGGGCCCGAGGCATGCCAAGAGGAACGTTTGTCAAAACTGTCCAGATGATGTTTCCCAAGAACACAATTAGCACATACACCATCTCTGCATGAAACATGAGGAAGACCAATCACCATCTATTAATTACATAGTTGTTGCAATGAACAATAGTTTATAGGACCAAATCGCTCATGCCAAAGTTTTCTCAAGTCATCGCTATGAGCAACAAAAACTGATGAAAAATATGATGACCCAAAGTTGTCAAACTTGTACAACCTGGTAATATCATCAACAATTTTAGTTGCAAGAACATGCTTAGGATATTTTAGATCCTCAATTACAACTTGGTGAGGTGAAAACTCTACGATTTTACCTTCACCTGAATGAGTGATTTGATATACTGATAGAAGGTTACAAGAAAGACTTGGAACACATAATACATAATTGAAATGACCATTATCTACTTGAACTGTTCCAGATCCTACAACACTAAGAGATCTATCATCACCAACAAATATTTTCTTGGTGTTACATTCATTTAGAGCAGAAAATATGTCTTTATCCTTAGCCATATGATAAGATGCTTCAGAATCAATAAGCCACTCATCAGAAGAAGAAGTAGAAGTTGTATTGAAGGAGAAACCAGAATCAGAAAGTGCATGTCCATGATAAGAATAAGAAGAATTAGAATCAATATTCATGTTGTGCTTCTTCATCGATGCTTCTAAAGTTGCCATCTTCTTGAAACATTTGGACTCATTGTGACCATCTTTATCACAAAAGTTGCAATGTTTGTCAGTATTCTTATTTTTATATTTTGCTCCTTTGTTACCATTAGGAGATGAAGTTGTCTGAGTGGGTTTAGGATCCTTATGTTGCTTGATGTTGTAGCGAGGATGTTGCTTCTTGGGATTCTTGGGTTTATCTTTCTGCTAGGCAACTAAGGCTTTGTTGGAGGTACCTGCAGTGTTGATCACTCCAAGTTGTATAAGATTATCTTCCTCTCTAATCAAAGCAACACAAAAGGAATCAAGAGTGGGGTTTTATAAGTTGTCCCTAGAGCCTCTCTCATGGCATAAAAAGTAGATACAAGCACATAATATACACTACCTAGCTTAGAGAGAATAAGATAGATGCAACGCTCTTCCTCCATCTTTATCTCACATTCTTCACATAAAATTATGAGTGTTTTAAACTTAGATAGATAGTCTCCAATGAAAGAAAAATCACTTGGATTTAAAGTTAGTACTTGATTTTCTAATTGTTTTGCTCGAATAATATTGAGTTTACCAAACACAGTTTCAATCGTTTCCCAAGCTTCATCAGGGTCATTAATTTCTTTAAGGTGGAACCTTAAATCAAGAGAGATGGACATTTCAATTAGTCCATGTGCTTCGTCACTCCTATTAGCCCATTTGAATTTCTTATCAACATCAGTGGGTTCTTTTTCCTTTCCCAAGGCAATCCAGTACAAGCCTTTACTTCTTAATAAATCCTCCATATGAGATTTCCATTGGAAGTAGTTGGTGCTAGTAAGAAAAATATTACTAGAAGAATCCATATTAAATATGTACATAATATGGATTTAAAAATTGAAACTGATGATCTAGATGGAAATATCTAAAAAAAATTTGCGTTTAAAAAAAAAACGACACTAAAAACGGACTTCAGATGTGAAAGTTATGCCATTTAAAAAAAAAGGCATAAACGGTAACCAAAGGACCACGTGGTGGTGTAAGTTGCTTTATGAAGTGACCCACTTTTATAAAAAGAAGTGAGAATCATTTTTACAATGAATTTACTTTATAAAATAAAAGTTGCATGCAAAATAAATAACTCTAAAATAAAATATTAAAGCTACTTATAGTGACTCATTTTTATACTTGAAGTGAAATACACTTTACAATTTGAGCATGAACTTTTTCAACAAAAAAAAAGTAACAAAAGAGAGACTTGAACTTAAGACCTCTTACTTAATAAGAAAAATTTTAACCAAATGGTCTAGAAAAACATATTGTATTGTTTAGCAAGAGGATTGTTTTTGTTGAAGACGGCCTTGGAGAGAGTGATAAAAAAAAACTATTTTCACACAAGGAAAATTTTTCACTTCTCGATGACAATAATGGTTAGATCTCAGTTAGCTTACCCAGAAGATGCACCTTTTCCTATCTATTTTTTATTTTCCGACATCGCACAGGGCGCAGGGAAAATATCATACATGGATCTAAACGAGTAGAAACCTGGAAATAAATAATATAAAACTGAAATAAAACCAAAATAATACTCTACAAAAATTTAAAAAATGCATATTCAGGCTTATACCTCTAGATCTGACTGAAATGGCCATATCTTGGGCAAAAAGAAACCTTTTCGAGTGAAAAGAAAAGTGTTCCTGACTGAAATGAGCGCTTTGGTTGCAATGGAACAATCCTCTCAACCCAAAAATGTACGAAAATGACAGAAAATGGAGATGAGGGAACTCGGCTTCACGATCTTGATCTACAACATGAGCGGGTCTTCAAATAGGCTCTGATACCATGTTCGACGACACAGTTATTCCAACAGAAGAAAAACAACTTCAGTAACCACTCACACAACCAGATCAAAGATCAACACACAAATGTTTTGACATGGTAAAACCCTTATGAGGAAACATCCACAACCCTAGCCAACGCGGTCACTTGGAACATTTTATTATTGCAAAAGAAAAATATTACAAAGAGATTTTACAAGAGATTTTATCACAATAGATCATTGGAAAATGACCCCCTATGCTCTTTAAATAGATATCATGGACCAATTGGGTGTTAAGCCATAGATCAATGGTCGTTAAGATCGAGGAAAATATGAACCGTTGGATCACTCTATATTGGGAAGATATCGTGAGCGTCGAATTTCCTAACTACAAATGCATACTAATGCATACTAAAGAAACACACTAAGAAACACACTTTTACCTAACAACGCATTAGACCAAGTAGATCTTAACTAAATCCTAAGTGTCTAAATATCCTAACAACTGACAATGTTGATCCACTCACGATTGCATGAGATTGTAAGCAAGAAACAAAGATCTAATATATTGTGTGTTTCCTTTCATCTATTATCCCATAAATGGGTACAAGTGAAACTACAAGGACTTCCAACTGGGAGAGAACGAATCTCAAAGTATCCCCCTGAACTCACAAGCAATCTATTGGTATTGATTCCATATTGAGCAATAATGGAAAAAGGCTTTCCCTAATTAGACTACTCCACACAAATCAAGTCCCTTTCTAAATCATGCCAAGATCAAGCTATGCTTGTGAGGTCGAGAGCATAATAGGGCCCTGACAGGGAAGGTTCATTACTTTTCCAAAATGAAAGATAACTGAAATAACTACAAGATGGAACTAAGCTAACTAATCTAAAGCAGAAAATGAATGTTTTGTTGTGTTTATGTTGGTTTGTTTTAGATTTATTTTATGTTATATAAGTTAGCAAAAATTTGACACATGCAAAATGAAATGAAAAAATGAGACAATCCCCTCAAGGTAGGGGGGATGAGAGGGCTAATGGGTTATCCCACTAACTCCTTCAAGTTAAAATATTTATAAGAGAAGGTTTGATGCCCTTTTATAATCCAAGGACCAAACAAACTTACAAATTAATTAGAAGAAATGAAAAGGATGAGGAAGAGGTGCTTTGGGAGGTCTTGGATGCCTTAGATCCGCAAGAATTGGGCAGCACTTCCTCCTAGTTGTTCGCCGAATATGAAAAAATAGCAAGCTAAATTGATGGAAATTTTCCCAAAATGCTTTTGGGATAGCCTGCAAAATTTGTTAGTCTTAAGCCAAAAATTACCAAGTGAAAGTTAGTCAAAAGTTAGCAAAAAATGACCAAGAAAGCAAGAAAAAAGCCAAGTTTCTTAGCGGATTTTGTTTGTTGTTTGGAACAGAAAAAATATAGGAACTAAGATTTTCCAAATATTTAAATTAAAGATCTAATAATGAATCTACCTTTCAGCTCTTAAAATCTAGCTAGAAAACTTGCTTAAAAGATAAAAAAGTTATGCTAGATCTAGCTTAAATGATAGAAAAATTGAAAGTGCAATCTAGATATATGCATGCATGCATGCAAAATTAAAGTTCTATTTAAGATTAATATTTAGAAATTATATCTACTTGCATGCAAGGAAAGTAACCAAGAAAACTTTAATTTTTTTAAAGGAGAAAGAGAGAAGCTTAAGATTCAGAATCCTTGGGCTAGTCTTCTTGTGAAATGTTGAGGGACTACGTTCTCAAGAGGCTTGGAGTTTGTGGAAGGTTGTGCTAGGATATTCCAACCACTTATCCAAGCATGAGGACCTGTAAAGCTTAACAAACTTGCACAAACTTGTTCAATATGGTGTTTCTACAAAAGAGACTTGGATAACATGTTAATCAACTGAAAAGACATGTAAATCAAATATATCTAGTATAGAAAAACAATAAGGTATAAGAAGTAAACTAACTTAATATATCCTATCCTACTAGGTGAAAACACCCCTTCAAAGGCCAAATTAACAAAATTACATGCAAGAAACTAAACTAATATTACCTCATATAATAAGCACAAGACATTCAACACCAAATGATGCACACCACCTTCTTGACCTCCAAATTCTTTCTTTATTCCGAAAAAAAGTGTTACATTAGTATTGTAATAGAAATCTCAAACCAAACTCTCAGTAGCCAAAAAGGATATGGGTCACTTGGCTTAAATAGAAAATGGGGTGCATTTACCAAGGAGGGGGGTGCACTTTCCCAAGTGGGATGAGCCACATGTGAGGATGTGAAGATGCCACCACTCAAGAAAACTCAAGGTATACTACCACAAGTCAAATATGAAGAGAATTGGAAAGAACCAACTCTCTTGGACTACGTTCTCAAGAGGCTTGGAGTTTGTGGAAGGTTGTGCTAGGATATTCCAACCACTTCTCCAAGCATGAGGACCTGTAAATCTTAACAAACTTGCACAAACTTGTTAAATATGGTGTTTCTACAAAAGAGACTTGGATAACATGTTAATCAACTGAAAACACATGTAAATCAAATATCTATAGTATAGAAAAACAATAAGGTATAAGAAGTAAACTAACTTAATATATCCTATCCTACTAGATGACAACACCCCTTCAAAGGCCAAATTAACAAAATTACATGCAAGAAACTAAACTAATATTACCTCATATAATAAGCACAAGACATTCAACACCAAATGATGCACACCACCTTCTTGACCTCCAAATTCTTTCTTTATTCCGAAAAAAGTGTTACATTAGTATTACAATAGAAATCTCAACCCAAACTCTCAGTAGCCAAAAAGGAGATGGGTCACTTGGCTTAAATAGCAAATGGGGTGCATTTACTAAGGAGGGGGGTGCACTTTCCCAAGTGGGATGAGCCACATGTGAGGATGTGAAGATGCCACCACTCAAGAAAACTCAAGGTATACTACCACAAGTAAAATATGAAGAGAATTGGAAGGAACCAACTCTCTTGGAGTAGGTGCACCTCTCCTTGGGATTGGCGACCTCAAGGAGAGTGAGCCACCTCCCAAGAGAGAGGGAACACCTCTCCTTGGGATGCTCACCCTCTTCACTTAACTCCCTCTACTTGTCGTCAAAATCCACTAACAACCAATGAGGCTACGTGAACTGAAGACAAGTCGAAAACATATCCCAGACATGTTTTCTTAAAAATAGGGAGCCGATTTATTCACCTTTTTTAGGAAATAATTGATTTTTTATGAGAAATCGTCAATTATTTTGCTCGAAAGAGGGGTGCTAGGGTAAAAGGATTATTTTGGGTTAGAAAATGATACCCCCAAAGGTGCATAACACTTCCTAGTACCACTTATTTAATTATTACATCAATTTACAAGGCAAAATCTCGTTTTACGAGAAATTTTACGTTTTATTAAAACAATGAAAAAATCCTAGAGGTACCTAATGCATGTTCGTAAGACTCTGAAATAATGATTAGCATGGTAATACACATTTGAAAATAGACTCAAATAGAACACATAGAGGCCTATCCATTAGGACATACTCCAACTTTGGAGGAAATGAGTGAAAAAACTTAGAAAATTATAAGTCATTGAAAAGCAAGGTATAATTAACCAAGTGAGAAAAAAGGTCTAGAGCTATGCCCTATCACCAAGTATTATGGAGATGAGTCTTTTACATAAAAAATAACTCATGCAAATTCATTTTATTACGATTCCCTCGTGGGGGTATGGAACATGCATATAAGAAGAAGAAGAATAAGAAGAAATGAACAGACAATAATGCCTTGTGGGACTTCTAGATATTGAATTTGAACAAGTTCCTTGTTAAATATTTGATGAGAATATTATGTCCTTCCTAGTGCAACTGAGGAGGAAACAAGGCCCATATTTATAGATGGGAAGGTTGACTAACCCGACTATGTAAAACACGAGGTAGAGATAACACCTATACATAACAACATTCCTGATCAATGGGCATTACTGAAAATATAATTAACATCAATTTAAATATTCATCAATCCTCTTAATATAGTTGTGTTATTTTCACTCCAAGCATCTCCCTAATCTGGAAATTTTCATTTGACAAAGCATTGGTGTATATATCAGTTATTTGTTCACTTATGTGGCAATAGACAAGTTCTATCTGACCTTTTTTGACCTATTACCTAATGAATTGATGATGGGTCTCAATATTCTTTGTTCTTTCATGGAGAAATGGGTTATTAGTGTATTTATCGTACTATATTTTTTACAATATAGAGTAGTTGCATATGCTTGTTAATACCCAAGTCTTATAATATTGTCCTTAGACAACCTATTTCACATGAAACACTCACACCCACTTTATGTTAATCTTTTGTCGATGATAATGCTAAGTTGACTTATTCTTGCTCATCCAAGAGATGGAATTTGATCCCATATGAAAAGAATAACTTGAGGTAGACTGCTTTCATATGAGCATCTTGCACAATGAACATCAGAATAACCTGTCAACCTAAAATTTTCATTCATCACATAACTTAAAATAAGATACAATGTACCTTTTACATATTGTAAGATTATTTTAGTTGCTTTCTAATGCGAAACTTTAGGATTGTTCTTAAACTTGGATATAATTCCTACAACTGAACTTATATCAGGTCTAGGTTTTGTTGGATAAATCGATATTTTCATTAACTTCCTATATGTTGTTCCTATTAACACTAGAATTCACCCTCAAATTCAATAGAAGGTAAGCCCAGTACCCATCAGTTTATATAGTAAATGTAAATGAGTTTTAAGAGGCTAAATGGAGAAGACTCAATGAAAATAACGTTCTAACTCAGAAATCTGGACTAGTATGCACAAGAAATTGAGATTTTGGATCAACTTCAGTCAGTAAGTTGGAGTAAAGGTGAGTAGGAGGAATAATTTGGTGAGAAAAGTGTAGAGGTATGTCGTGAACATCAAGCCTTCCAACAGACTAAGGAAGAAAAACTTAAACACAAGATCCTCTTGGATTCAAATTTCAAGGAAACTGAAAGAAATTAGAACAACATTATAATCAAACATTCATCATAATACAGTCACAACAATCCATGTGAATCAATCAATCATGAACTCTCTTAGTATCAGAGGAAAATAAGATGGAGTAAGAAAGTTGACTTAGATTAATCAAGAAGTCTCAAATCTAGACATAACCAAAGAACCATTGTTGTTCATCAAAATATTACAATAGCAGGGAGCCTAGCTCAACCATTCGACCTTAACAAAATATCAAAACTACCTATATATACTAAAAATGATGCAACCACCAGGAATGTGATCGGACCGCTGCATTTAAAGTTTCTAGTCGACTCCTACTCTGTCATCCTGTGCATGACTTCTTATGTCAGACGCGAGCCCGACTTAGTTATGTGATTTGTAGGAAAATATGGCCCTCGGGAAACTTCAGATTGACAATATCCCCCACGACCATTCTCAGTATGCTTTCCATTTATGGGGTAAGATGAGGTCTCAACTGCCGCCCCCATTTCCATTAACTACCTTCATCGGGATCGGGACGAGGCCTAGCATCCATGAATGTTCCAGGCGGTGCCCACGACTTTTCTCGAGTCAATCCCTATGCCTCGAGGCCATGCAAATATTCTTTTGTGACCAATACAGGTGCTTTTGGCCTTTGGCGCAACTCCTCTCCATCGCTCCTTCTTCAATGTGACCTAAGGCCATGACCCTACGCAATTGCGGGATTGCGGGCATGACCAAGGGTGGTTTGAAAGAAAACCACTTTTGTCCCCACAATTCACCATGAACCACCACACGTCCCTTTTGTTACACTTTATTTTCATCATCTATATGATCATTAATGATGTAAACCTATCTGTTACCTTCAGAAGGGTGAGTGGCTTGAATTCCTAAAGAAAGAAGGGAGAAGAAATTTTCCTGAGAGAAGAAGTTGTGTTTTCCTCTGTAAAAACCCTATTTTGGAGGATTTGTGTGGGTTGCACCATAACTAGGGTGTGGAAATGCCTGATTTCCACAGGATGCACTATAGATAGGGCACGAAATTTTCGTAGGCTGCACTATAGCCAGGTCGCGGCGGCCTCTGTACGTGGGAAAAATGAGCATTTTCTCGATGCTTCTAGAAGGAGAAGATTCTATGGTGAGGTGGTCTCCGAATGGCTTGGATATTACTCACTTTCATGATTTAGTGGTATCACCCTAACCTCCTCACCTTATCCTCTTCATCTTATAAAAGGAGAGGAACTCTCATGGAGAAAGTTAGCTTGGATTGAGTTGGATTTGGATTGGAATTATTAGCTTGGTTAGAGTGGCTTTGAGCTTTTCTTTTGTCAAGATAGATGTTAGATCTATAGTCTCAGAATTCTTGGATCAAAAGTGTGTGGGAAGCAAGGAACTATTGGAAGGAACCTTATGACATCAAGGCATTTGGTTGTAATCTCTCTTCCTATTATTAATACAATACAGTGGCATGTTTCTTTCCCATAGAATTATCTTTATTTTATTACATAATTCCTTGATCATATGCATAGGTTGTCATTGAATATACTCTATCTGCTTTCACTTTGGTTGGTTTGTGTCTCACTGTAGGATCAATATCACAAGAGCACCGGAGTGAAATAGGAACAACAAAGACATAAGGAAGCAGAACTTAAAGGTATGTCTCTTGTCTTTTGTTCAGTAGTAAATTCGATGATTAGAGCCTAGGGAAAGCGCCATGTCCTATCATGTTAGATATAGGTGGATCTAGGGGGATTAGTCTATGTCCGCATTCACCGATTTTAAGTTTCATCTCATCCACCTGTGTCGTTGGACGAAACGAATCTTGGGGGGAAATACTTTTAGCCTCTGGACTTCATGCTAAAGTAGAGCCGCTAGTTTCTTAAGTTGGGGGCTAAGTACCAACCATGCATTGGAAAGTCGCAAGCATAGTTTTCTATGGTTCAAGATTGTGTAAAAATGAAACCACCTACCTCAAGCATAGTTTCCTCTGGTTTGAGCTTGTGTAAAAATGAAACCAGGTCCAAGCATAGTTTTGTTTAGTTTTTAAGCTTGTGTAAAAATAAAATCTATCCCAAGCATAGTTTTGTTTTGTTTTAAAGCTTGCGTAAAAATGAAAACAATCCCGAGCTTAGTCTTTGATCTTTCTCATGCTCGTAAATCAATGAGAATGTAACCGAGTAAAATTTTATCATGTTTTCGGACTCGTAAAGGTTATACGAAAAAGGAACCCCCTGGAGTTCCCTTTAAGCTCTTTTCAGACTCTCTAAACATGAAAATATGGTTGAGCGATCTTGTTCTTTTCACGCTCGTAAAAGTATTGGAAGAAAATTTTTTATGGGCGATATTTTATCACTTTTTCGGTCCTATCGAACTATTTTACGAAAAAGGAACCGGGAGAGTTCTCTTTAAGTGTTTTTCAAACTCTCAAAACATGAAAAATCCCCGAGTTTTCTATCTTTGGAATCGTTAAACAAACATCAACATACCCATATGGGACCGAACCACTCCTTCTTAGGGTTCGTTAAACATACTCCGAGGGACTCGTCCAAAGGATGAGCTTACATTACAAGCATATGTTATCCTACTCAAGCTTGTGTAAAAATAAAGAGGTACTCGCCATAAATGGTGGGGGAAATTGGGAAAGAAATGTGTCTAAACCTGTATTCCATGGAAGAGTCACTTTCGAACATGACACCCTTTCACTCGTTTTGTGTCTAGGTTGGAAAATCCACTTGTCTCTTGATCATACTCCTTTATAAGATTACAAATTGGTCTGTGATCCCTGTTGTTGAGTTAGTGTTTCCAAGACAATTGTCGTGTCGTTAATATGTTCAAAGAGAAGTTCAACCCTTAAAGATTTCTATTGCATTAGCCATTTCTACAGTCCTTAAACCTTCTATTACGTTGGCCATCCCTGAGTCAGCCCTGAATCACTTGTTACTCTGATCTACATCAAATCTTTTTACTTGTTTCGTGTCATTGATGGAGGATACATTAAGGCCTTCCTGTGACGAGTCTTTTCCTGTCGACTTCAACTCATTATCCATGAATCAGACTTAGAAACCAATTGGTACCTTTCAACCTGCATGCTGTTAGAAAAACAAGACCGTGGAGCAATAAAATAAAACAAATGCGGAAATAAAACACATAAGATACACAATATAATAGAGACACAGATTTATGTGGTTCACCCAGTGTGGGCTACGTCCACCAGAGAAATTTCCAGGTCCTTCCTTTATTATTATCTAGCATATGAAGGGATACAACCTACAACAAACTCGTTGTAACTTCCTCTTGTTTCTCTCATAGTTTCCTATCTCAGAATACAATATTCGCCATCAACCATAGTCACAATACATTTCCCTCATAAAAGAGGGTTTCCCTATAGGGAAAAAAACCCTAACATAATCTCTATCGTTAGATCTGCGACCTTATAATGAATGGTTCAGATTTACAATGAAATTACAATACACATTTACAAGGAAATTTTTCCTCTCGGGGCCTGCTTGCCCCCAGATCCCCAAGCCAGGGGGATAGGCCCCCCGAACCCCGTAGAGGGGGTACCCCCCCTCTGCACTCTCTTGTGTGGAAGAGTGTACATACTTCTGGGGTGAAAATACTTCATGGGGTATAAACTCGGCTGAAAGTAAAAGACCTCTGAATCAGGAAGATAATCAGGCTCTACAACCAACAATCGCCCACTTGGAGACTGATCTCAACAACTCCACCGTTGTTGTATATGATGGACTCTGAACCTTCTTAGACCTGGAAAATTTCTCATATTCATCTTCATTCTTGAATACCAACTGAAACTAAGCAGGAACTTAGTTTCTCCCTGGTTACTCCCTTTGTTAACATGTCTGTAGGATTCTGGCTAGTGTGTATCTTTTCCAACTTCAAATGTCCATCTTCCAAGGCATATCGTATGAAGTGGTACCTCAACTGTATATGCTTAGTCTTTGAATGGAAGGTTGAGTTCTTTGCAAGATGAATGGCACTCTCACTGTCATAGTACAACCTGCTATTCTCTTGCGTCTTTCCCAATTCCTCCATAAACCTATGTAACCAAATCATCTCTTTACTAGCCTCTGTAGCAACAACATACTTTGCCTCTGTTGTTGAAAGTGCAACAACCTTTTGCAGTTTTGAAATCCAACTTACTGTTGTTCCACCTATAGTAAACACATACCCTGTGGTACTCCTCCTGCTATCTTTATCACCTGCTATATCTGAATCAACATATCCTTGTAGAACAGTTTTTGAACCTCCAAAACATAATGCATGATTAGCAATACCTCTCAAGTATCTGAGAATCCACTTTAATGCCTCCCAATGTTCTTTACCTGGATTGTTCATATATCTTCTCACAACTCCCATTGCAGGTGCAATGTCTGGTCTTGTGCAAACCATTGCATACATCAAGCTGCCAACTGTTGATGAATATGGGACCCTGGACATGTATTCTATCTCCTCCTGTGTCTTGGGACACATTTCCTTAGTTAATTTGAAATGGCTGGCCAAAGGTGTAGTAACTAGTTTTTCATTCTTCATTCTAAACCTCTTCAACACCTTCTCTGTGTACTCACCCTGAGACAATGTCAGTTTGCAATTTTTTCTATCTCTTGTTATTCTCAAACCAAGGATTTTCTTTGCAACAACCAAATTCTTCATCACAAATGAATTGGATAATTTCTTCTTGAGAACATTTATATCCTGCCTATTAGACCCCGCAACAAGCATGTCATCTACATACAATAGCAAGATAATAAAGCTTCCATTTTCTAGCTTTTTAAAATAAACACAGTGATCAGAATGACATCTACTATAACCCTATTATGTCATAAACCTGTCAAACTTAAGATACCACTGCCTTGGAGCTTTCTTTAGGCCATATAA
>ML777693.1:1371134-1406516 GCA_009831015.1 Picea engelmannii | reverse complement strand
TCCTATCTCATAATACAATATTCACCATCAACCATAGCCGCAATACATTTCCCTCATAAAAGAGGGTTGCCTTCTAGGGAAAAAAACCCTAACATAATCTCTATCATTAGATCTGCGACCTTATAATGAACAGTCCAGATTTACAATGAAATTACAATATACATTTACAAGGCAATTTTTCCTTCGGGGGCTTCGCCCCCGAACCCCCGCTTTCCCCCAAACCCCACAGAGGGGGTACCCCTCTCTACACTCCCCCGCGTGGAAGAGTGTACATACTTATGGGGTGTAAATACTTCATGGGGTATAAACACGACTGAAAGTAAAATACCTCTGAATTAAGAAGATAATCAGGCTCCACAACCAACACATGCCTCGATGGTAGGTTTCCTCACTTTCGACAATGGGTTTTCATTATTGACCCTTGATCAGGAGATTCTACCGAGTGTTCGACTTCAATGCATTAATTCACATTCGTTGGATTGTACTACCTTGGGAGTCATTGACATTGATGATGATTTCCCTTGCACTTGTTAACGGTTCTCATCATTGAAGGGTAATCAAGTGGTTTCTACTATGCTCGACTTCAGCACATGTATTCACATGGTTAGATTCGTACTATAGAGTGGTGGAGATGAAGACCCTGAATCTTTTCTCATGGTTTCAAGTTGCGTTGGAGTATATTCAGTTTGTACTGTTGCATAGATCCACATTGTATGTCTCGTGGCTATGTTCGAATTTGAGTGTTTAACACATAGATCCAGAGTGTATTTTTGGTGGCTATGTTCAGATTTGAGTCATATTGGCATGTATCCACATTGTATGTTTGGTGGCCATGACCTGTCTTACTTGACATAGATCTTCGCATGTCGGCATTTATGCTTTGAGTCATTTGTATTCTGAGTATGGAAATTCCTACCTCAGTGATGATATATTATTGTACTGTGTTTCCTTGTTTGTTAGCAGGTTTCCGACCGACTGTTCCTTATTCCCTACACACACTCGACAAAGTATTTCAACTATTACTATGTTCTACCTTCATACTTTGGGGGCCTCTCTGTTACACATTATTTTCGTCATCCCTATGATCGTTAATGATGTAAACCTATATGTTTCCTTCAGAAGGGTCAGTGGCCTAAATTCCTAAAGAAAGAAGGGAGAAGAACTTTTCCTGAGAGAAGAAGTTGTGTTTTCCTTTGTAAAAACCCTATTTTGGAGGATTTCCACGGGTTGCACCATAGCTAGGGTGCGAAAATGACTGATTTCCACAGGATGCACTATAGCTAGGGCGTAGAATTTCTGCAGGCTGCACTATATCTAGGTCGCGACAAGCTTCATACGTGGGGAAAATGAGCATTTTATCGATGCTTCTAGAAGGAGAAGCTTCTATGGTGAGGTGGCCTCCGAATGGTTTGGATCGTACTTGCTTTCATGATTTAGTGGGATCATCCTAACCTCCTCACCTTATCCTCTTCATCTTATAAAAGGAGAGGAACTCTCATGGAGAAAGTTAGCTTGGATTGAGTTGGATTTGGCTTGGAATTACTAGCTTGGTTAGAGTGGCTTTGAGCTTTGCTTTTGTCAATATATATGTCAGATCTATAGTCTCAAAATTCTTGGATCAAAAGTGTGTGGGAAGTAAGGAACTATTGGAAGGAACCTTACGACATCAAGGAATCTGGTTGTAATCTCTCTTCCTATTATTAATACAATACAGTGGCATGTTTCTTTCCCATAGAATTATCTTTATTTTATTGCATAATTCCTTGATCATATGCATAGGTTTTCATTGAATATACTCTCCCTTCTTTCACTTTGGTTGGTTTGTGTCTCACTGCAGTATCAGTATCACAAGAGCACCGGAGCGAAACAGGAACAACAAAGACATAAGGAAGCGACACTTAAAGGTATGTCTCTCATCTTTTGTTCAGTAGTAAATTCGATGATTAAAGCCTAGGGAAAGCATCATGTCTTGTCGTGTTTTGTTCTAGATCTAGGTGGATCTAGGGGGATTAGTCTATGTTCACATTCACCGATTTACCCGATAACAAAATTGGTGACTCCACTAGGGAAAAAAGTGTTTTCCTAGTTTTCCTTGTTTTCTTGCTTTGATTGCTTGGTTTCTATTTTCTGAGTCACTGGAAGATCCATCTTGACTCTCTGACTATTAAAATTCACTGGAAAACCTTCTTAATTTTTATTTTTTTCCATTTTTGTTTGATTTCCGCACCCTGCTTTGAGGGACAGTGCGACGACTTATGATTTCTGCACCCTAACTATTTTGACCAGTGTGGAAACGTCGTGCCCTACCTATATCTGGCCGGGGGAAATCAGTGGTTTCCACACTGTGCTAGTCTTCCATCCTGCGGAAATTGTGAAAATTTTTATTTTTGATGGTTTTTTTCTTACCCAAACCTTGGATTTGGTTTTGGGGTGAATTTTTTGGTCTGATTATGAACTGTTTATGGTCTGCTTGACAACTTTGAAACTGCTTTTGGCCATCTTTGCTTTGTTTTCTTTTGAAATATTTGGTCTGTTGCTTGGACTGTATTTCAGTTACAAAGCACTGTCTTTTCTTTATTATTGTTTGGTGAAAGAACTTCTTTTTCTTTTATTGAATAATTTGTGTTAAAAGAGAAACTTAGTTTGGGTTGTTTTTGTTTTGAATTGATTTGCTATTTGTTTTAGTGTCTCTTTCAAACACAAAACTGTAATTTCTTTCCTTATATTAGATTGGGGGCTTCCTTGCATTTGAAGTAGCGAAATTGCATGATTCTTGGCATTTTTTTTTATCTTAAATTATGAAAAATTTCCCCCCTCATGGCCGAGGGGGGGGAGGGGCATGAATCGTGCATTGGTGTATAGTACCTTTGTCTCATTGGTGTATGGTAATGGTAATTTTTTTCTCCTTCCCATGGCATAGCTTTCATCGAAATGAAAAGATTGCATCTTCATCTCTTTGCATAAAATTTTGAGTTGGTCAAAACACCATATTGTCCACGCCATTTTCCTCTTGAGTAACAATAGCCACAAAAGAAAGCGCTTATAAAAAATTGATTAGACATTTTTTATACTTTTTGGTAGCAAACCTACATTAGATTAGTTGTAGGGCTTTGGAATAGGTGTGAAAGATAACTTTCCAAAGTTTCAAATAAACATAGAATCTTGAGTTAGGGAGCGGTTAAATCCACTTATTACATTTTGTCCTGGGAATCCCTTCTAACACAAGGGTCAATCACGAGGTCGCATTGATACTGGTAGAGTTACTCACCTTTATTTGTTGGTATTGGTGTAGATATTGTGCATATTATGGGGGTCGCTTGAGAGGTATACCCACAATGATGAGTGGAAGCCTTTCAAGTTGATTTCGGGCTAGATACCCTGCCCTTGCACATGGATCGGACTGTCGACTGTTTCCCCAGGCATCACTGTAGTGATTGGTAACCTTAGTGGCCTATCTCTTTAGGGTATTTACACAAGGTGATTGTGGAGGGGCAAGTCTTCACGGTACCTGGAATCGACGTTGGCCAAACTCACTCGGGCTCCTTGGAGGGTATACCCACGTTTATGTGTGGGAGCTTGCACCAGGGTCTAAGTCCATTAAGTAGGTCATCAACATAAATTTTCCACCTGCTCTATCTCAATCCCTTCTTACTTTGTTCTCGCGATGTTGGATTTCATCACCAACTAGTGTGCTCATTGTGAGAAGGTTTTGTTTGCTTGCTTTATTTCTAGATTTTTAGCATGTGCTGTTTGTTTTCCCTAGTGGACTCTAGATTGGATTTTTATTTGATGGCGTCGGTTCTCAAAATGACCAATGAAGGAACCCCTGCTCCAGGGGAACCTTTTGTTTTTCCTTCTTATGGAAACATTGGTCCTCCCCACATTGCTAATTTGAGCCTTCCAGGTCTCACAATTGGATTACCGTTATGGTTGTTTTCTACTCAAGTAGTCACGAATGCAGTTAGTTCTTCATTTATAAGAAATTTCCCCCAAGAGAATCAACCTAATGTTGATCCTTCTCCTTCTTCACCAGTAAGATCTTCTTCACCTTATTCACTTGCAAGGTCTTATTCTATTTCATCTTCTTCGCCAAGTGAAAGCTCTGAAGCTAGTAACTCGGTGGATAAGAAGAAGAAGAAAAGGAAGAATAAGAAGAAGAAAAATAAACAAGGATCTAAAATTCCAACGACTGCTAGACATGTTGGAAAGAAACTAGTTACTGTTGATCGTGTTGGGAGTGTTGATGACATTAAGATCACCCAAAAAACCCGTAAGCCCAAGTACCCTTGAAGACTTTGCAAGGGTATCCATATTCTTAAGGATTTCCCTGGAATATCCAAGGTTATAGAAGTATGGTCTATACACCCTCGCCAACCCATGTCGTCAGCCTCTGAACAACATGTTGATGACCTCCCGTCAACTAGTCAAAATACCCTTGGGAAGAAGAAAAGTAGAGTCAAGTTTCCTTGCAGGTTATGCAGAGGGAGTCATCAAACTCACATTTTCCCTCATCTGGACGAAGCCTCGAAATTACTGGAAGACATGACTGTTTCAGCGCCTCAACTTCCAGCTTCTTATCACAAGCTTTCTCTCAACCCACCTGTAGTTGATGGAATGATCAATTTGGTTCCCCCATCAGTCAGTCTGGTTGATCAAGTAGCCAATATGGCCACGTCCCTAGTTGAACCAGTGGACCAAGTGGTTGATTTGATCCCATCCTCGATCAATCCCACTCTCCCACCAGAAAGTGAAAACCAAGTGGTTGATCTGATCCCATCCTTGGTCGATTCCACTCTCCTGTTAGAGAGTGAAACCCAAGTGGTCGATCCTTTTCCAAGCGTCGACCCCATTCTCCCCTTGGAGAATGCAACCCAAGTGGTCGATCCGATCTCGTCATCAGTCGATCCTACTCTCCCGCTCGAGAGTAAACTCGATAATGCCCATGTTTTTCTCATTGATACAAACTCTACCATGCCGGGGGGTATTCCTCCTTCTCCCGTGGAACCTCCTCCAAGTAATGAGGCCATTAGTTTTAATTGGGGTGTGCTAACTGGACCTCGTCTTCCCTCTCACATTCCTTTCCAGATTACAGTGAAAGTTTGTGGTCGGGACATTCCTCGGACGCTGATAGATGAAGGTGTGTTTGTTAGTATTTTGTCCTCTATTGCTTGGTAGGCTTTGGGTTTTCCTTAGCTTGCACCAGTTATGCAAACTTGTTAGCTTTTAACAGAAGAACCAGTCAACCTTTAGGGACCCTTCCTCAGTTTCCTGTAACTTTGGGAGGGAAAATTGTCTTTATTGATGTCTTGGTAGTCCAAGATCCCTTGGATTTCGCTTTACTCCTTGGGAAGGATCATGTCTATGCCATGAAAGCTATTGTGTCCACTCTTTTTCACGTGATATATTTCCCTCATGATGGAAGAATGGTGACTATTGATCAACTTTCATTCATTGGTCTTGACTGGATTACCTCCCTAAATGGTTCTTATATGCAAACAGTATCGCCCCCACCACATGTTAATTATGTGGTGTTGTCTCCCATGACTTCAACTTCTAATGACTTGGATCTAATAGTTAACATGGTGATCTCTTATATAGGGATATTGGATCCTGAACTCCTTACTCCTCTCGCGACCCTCAACATGTGTTCCTCCCAGAGTGTGTTTCTTCCATCGAGTGAAGATCTCTTGGAGGCCATGACCAAGTTTTTTCCCTTGACATGGTGTCCTTCCAGAGAAGTATCCTCTTGGAATCCATGATCAAGAAGACAGTCTCGAGCATGATTTTCTGATTTCAGGCTCGTTAAAAAATGAAACCAACTTTGAGCATGGTTTTCTGATTTCAATCTCATTAAAAAATGAAACCAGTTACGAGGATAGTTTTTTCCATCTCTATGGCAACCTCGTTAATAAATGAAACAAAGGTGTGGGGATTGAACTTGGATTCATGAGCATAGTTCTTATCCTGTGTCAAGCTCATTAAAAAATGAAACAACTTCCCCCTCTATGTTTGAGTCAAGTCCTTCGTCTAGAATTTGAAGTTTCATTTCATCCACCTGTGTCGTTGGACGAAACGAAGCTTGGGGGGCAATACTTTCAGCCTTTGGACTTCATGTTGAAGTAGAGCCGCTAGTTTCTTAAGCTGGGGGCTAAGTACCGACCATGCATTGGGAAGTCACAAGCATAGTTTTCTATGGTTCAAGCTTGTGTAAAAATGAAACCACCTACCTCAAGCATAGTTTCCTCTGGTTCGAGCTTGTGTAAAAATGAAACCAGGTCCAAGCATAGTTTTGTTTAGTTTTTAAGCTTGTGTAAAAATAAAATCTATCCCAAGCATAGTTTTGTTTTGTTTTAAATCTTGCGTAAAAATGAAAACAATCCCGAGCTTATTCTTTGTTCTTTCTCATGCTCGTAAATCAATGAGAATGTAACCAAGTAAAATTTTATCACTTTTTCAGACTCGTAAAGGTTATACGAAAAAGGAACCCACTGGAGTTCCCTTTAATCTCTTTTCAGACTCTCTAAACATGAAAATATGGCCGAGCGATCTTGTTCTTTTCACGCTCGTAAAAGTATTTGAAGAAAACATTTTATGGGCGATAGTTTACCACTTTTTCGGTCCTATCGAACTATTTTATGAAAAAGGAACTGGGAGAGTTCTCTTTAAGTGTTTTTCAAACTCTCAAAACATGAAAAACCCCTAAGTTTTCTATCTTTGGACTCGTTAAACAAGCATCGACAAACCCATATGGGACCAAACCACTCCTTCTTAGGGTTTGTTAAACATACTCCAAGGGAATCGTCTAAAGGATGAGCTTACATTACAAGAATATGTTATCCTCCTCAAGCTTGTGTAAAAATAAAGAGGTACTCTCCATAAATGGTGGGGGAAAATTGGGAAAGAAATGTGTCTAAACCTGTATTCCATGGAAGAGTCACTTTCAAACATGACACCCTTTCACTCACTTTGTGTCTAGGTTGGAAAATCCACTTGTCTCTTGATCATACTACTTTATAAGATTACAAATTGGTCTTTGATCCCTGTTGTTGAGTCAGTGTTTCCAAGACAGTTGTCATGTCCTCAATATGTTCAAAGAAAAGTTCAACCCTTAAAGCCTTTTATTGCGTCGGCCATTTCTACAGTCCTTAAACCTTCTATTGCGCCGTCCATCCCTGAGTCAGTCCTGAATCACTTGTTACTCTGATCTACATCAAATATTTTTACTCGTTTTGTGTCATTGATGGAGGATACATTAAGGCCTTCCTGTGACGAGTCTTTTCCTGTCGAATTCAACTCATTATCCAAGAATCAGACATAGAAACCAATTGGTACCTTGGAACCTACATGCCTCAATGGAAGGTTTCCTCACTTTCGACAATGGGTTTTCATTATTGACCCTTGATCAGGAGATTCCGCCGAGTGTTCTTCTTCAGCTCATTAATTCACATTCATTGGATTGTACTAGAGTACCTTGGGATTCATTGACATTGATGATGATTTCCCTCGCGCTTGTTAACAGTTCTCATAATTGACCGGTAATCAAGTGGTTTCTACCATGTTCGACTTCAACACATGTATTCATATGGTTAGATTCGTACTATAGAGTGGTGGAGATGAAGACGTTGGATCGTTTCTCATGGATTCAGGTTGTGTTGCATTTTATTCAGTTTGTACTATTTCATAGATCTACATTGTATGTCTCATGGCTATGTTTGAATTTGAGTGTTTAACACATAGATCCACAGTGTATTTTTGGTGGCTATGTTCATATTTGAGTCATATTGGCATGGATCCACATTGTATGTTTGGTGGCCATGACCTGTCTTACTTGACATGGATCTTCACATGTCGGCATTTATGATTTGAGTCATTTGTATTCTGAGTATGGGAATGCCTACCTCAGTGATGATATATTATTTTACTGTATTTCCTTGTTTGTTGGCAGGTTTCCGACCGACTGTTCCTTGTTCCCTACACACACTCGACAAAGTATTTCAATTATTACTCTGTTCTAACTTCATACTTTGTGGGGCTCTCTGTTACACATTATTTTCATCATCCCTATGATCGTTAATGATGTAAACCTATATGTTTCCTTCAGAAGGGTTAGTGGCCTGAATTCCTAAAGAAGGAAGGGAGAAGAACTTTTCCTGAGAGAAGAAGTTGTGTTTTACTCTGTAAAAACCATATTTTGGAGGATTTTTGTGGGCTGCACCATATCTAGGGTGCGGAAATGCCTAATTTTAGTAGGCTGCACTATAGCTAGGGCACAAAATTTCCACAGACTGCACTATAGCCAAGTCGCGACGACCTTCGTACATGGGAAAATGAGCATTTTCTTGATGCTTCTAGAAGGAGAAGCTTCTATGGTGAGGTGGCCTCCAAATGGTTTGGATCTTACTTGCTTTCATGATTTAGTGGGATCATCCTAACCTCCTCACCTTATCCTCTTCAGCTTATAAAAGGAGAGGAACTCTCATGGATAAAGTTAGCTTAGATTGAGTTGGATTTGGCTTGGAATTATTAGCTTGGTTAGAGTGGCTTTGAAATTTTCTTTTGTCAAGATAGATGTCAGATCTATAGTCTCAGAATTCTTGGATCAAAAGTGTGTGGGAAGAAAGGAACTGTTGGAAGGAACCTTACGACATCAAGGCATCTGGTTGTAATCTCTCTTCCTATTATTAATACAATACTATGGAATGTTTCTTTCCCATAGAATTATCTTTATTTTATTGCATAATTCCTTGATCATATGCATAGGTTGTCATTGAATATACTCTCTCTTCTTTCACTTTGGTTGGTTTGTGTCTCACTGCAGGATCAGTATCACAAGAGCACCGGAGCGAAACAGGAACAACAAAGACATAAGGAAGCGACACTTAAAGGTATGTCTCTCGTCTTTTGTTCAATAGTAAATTCGATGATTAGAGCCTAGGGAAAGCGCCATGTCCTATCGTGTTTTGTTCTATATATAGGTGGATCTAGGGGGATTAGTATATGTCCACATTCACTGATTTACCCGATAACACCTTTCTAAAAACCATGGTTCCGATTGTGGCTCGCCCTTGAAAATTTAAAAATGTGCGCACCTTCCGACCCCACAATGGAACGTGACCATTGATCTTGTGATCTGAGATGAGGCTTTCTAATCAACGGCCCAGCTCTAGCACCTTTTAGTTTGATGGATCGGATTTTCTCTTTTCAAATCGACGGTCGAGATCTGCTTCGCGATTCGGGCTTCGGACTTCAGGAAAATCAAAACTCAAACCTTTGCCTTCAGTTGCGTTTACCCGGGGCTATGGATCTGACAATGCATGCTCTTGAATCGAATGGCCGAGAATTACTTCGGACCTCAGGACCCTGGGAAAGTCAAAACTCAAACTTCTTCTTTCAACTTCTTTTCACCCGGAGCTGGCGATAAATTGACGTGTGTCCTCCTGGATCGGATGGCTGAGAAACACTTCGGGACTTAGACACTTCGGTAACTTCGTCACTTTGGGACTTCGAGACTTCAGTGCTTCGGAAATTCCACACACTTCTCACTTCAAAACTACCGAAGCTTATTTCCCCGAACACTTGGATCAACTACCACCTGTACCTTTAAAGATCAATGGCTCATGCTCGCTTTGGGCCTTTTTTTCCGGCGCTATACTTCGTGCAACTTTTAAGATTCTGAATGCCCATGAGCCTCTAATCTGAACACCACATGGAATTCCCGTCGTTGAAAGTTGAACCTGCCTTTTTTGCTTGATTCGAGTCCAGAACAGACTGTTCTGAGTGTCGCATTTTGAGACCGCGACTGCGGCCTGTGTAAACAAAGACTTCGACGATTGGATAGGGGATGGGAAAACAGGGAGACCGGGTCACTTTAAACACAAGGGGGGGGCAAACGAAAACGATTTTACAAGCCGGAGCAGAAACAACTTAAGAATTGGTCTACGAAAGGAGAGAGACGGAAAAACACGGACTTAGGTAGAAACCACAAACCCACAGGACTCTGACAAGTTTGTGTGATAATAGTTCCATCAACAAACTTAGAATCTTCATGCATTGATATTTTTACACCAATCTACATAGGGATGGACTTTTTAAACAATCGTTCATTCTGAATTTATTTAGGATCTCATAAAGATACCTATCTTCTGACATTAATATATGTTTTTCTTTTTGCCATTTTTTTATTCCAAGTGCAAAATGCCTATGTCTATGATCTCAAAAGTGTTATCAATGTCTTCCTTGAAGGCTTGTATAATCTATTCATTACTACTCGTAATGATCAAGTCATTAAAATTTAAAATATATAATGACTATCACAATGTCTTTTCCATAATTCTTCAATAAAAATTAGCATCAGAGAGAGTTTGTGTTAAGTTTATTTTACATTTTTGGTCATGTACACATGTACACCAATCCTTTGGTGTTAGTTTTGGGCCATGAAAAGCCTTTTTCTAGCCTGTAAAAAAGTCACTCCTTGCCTTAAATGTTACATATACACCCTCCTCTTCCAAAAGGCCACTATGAAAGGTACTTTTAAATATATTTGGTGTATTTTCTTTTAAACTTGTTTTACAAGTGCAAGGACTAGTATAATGTCGTTCATTTTGACTAAGGCTTCTTCATAGTGTATCCTTTCTTTTTTAGGGCAACTCATAGCAACTATTTTGGTTTTGTGTTTGTCTAGTACACCTTAAGACTTAAACTTCGGTCTATAAACCCATCTATGGCCAATTGGAATTTTTTTCCCTTAGGTAACTGAGCCAAGTGACATGTTTCATTTTTAGTTATGGAGTACATTTCTTCCATGACAATTTTTTTACAATTCAAGATTGTCATGAGATTTATTGAATGAACAAGATTCACTTGAATTCAAGACTTGAGTATTTAATGCAATGTTTACATGGTTTACCTTTCTACTTGAAGATTGTTGAAGTCTTTTGGATCTTCTTAGATGACTCTCTTTCATATTGCATCAACATTTGATAAGGTTTTATATCTTTGATTGTTTGTTGATGTTCTTTCAACATTGGAGTTGCACTTTTGCTTGGTTCATTATTTTTTGGCTTGACGTCAACTTCTTGGCATTGGTGTTGAGTCCACATTGATTACATGTGCACTTCTCATAGTATCCCCTCCAATGCTATTAAGGTTGTATGTATATGTTATTTATGGTCAACTTGGCCAACCATGTTATGATTCTACGCATATTTTTTGATATGCATTACCTTCTAAACCTGCACTTGCAAAATACTCAAGTCCAACAATAAATGTGTAAATATAGAGAAACTTAGAAGTTCCACCCATGTCACCTTGGTGGAAACTTCTCTCTCTTAGGTTGGTTCTTTTCCAACACAAGAGGGCATGCTACAATCTTCCAACAACCAATTGTACAAGTGGAGCTGTGAAATTCCTTCCTGACGTCAAAGAGTTATTCAATAATCCCAGAAAGGCGAAGAAGATAAGGTATAGGTATGGGATTTATAAGTGAAATGATGCAAGTTATTATGGCTACAAGAATAATGAGAACGATATCTTGGAGAAATTCAAGCGGCCCATGGAGGAGGAGATGTGGCATAGAGCACTGAGGGAGTGGCAAAGGATCAAGTCTATCTAGAGGGAGGCCAGGTTGATGATCATGAGTAGGGAGGTCATTGTCATCAAGTCGGTCCTATTAGAGGAAGAGGAGGATGTGGTGGAAGAAATGGGAGAGCAAGACAAGGGAAACCGACAAAAGAGAGAGTGAGAGTTTGTTTCCCATGTGCCCCTTCTGGATGAGAAATCTATTGAGTGCACAGTTGTGGAGACGAAGAAACATGAGTTTTTTAGTAAGCACATGAGTAGGGGCCAATATGACGATGACGAAATTGGAAGTGAACGAAGTTGATGTGCCCGATGCCATTTGCAAGGTCCCCGGTTACAAATACTTCAGGGCTACAAAATTCCTCCCCATCTTCAAAGAGTTATTTGAAAATCCCCCTCCGAGCGAAGAAGAGGAGATGTAGGCATGTGATTTACAAGTGGATTGATGTTATTTCATATTATGGCTATAGTAATGACGAGGAAGGTATCTTGGAGAAATTCGAGCGGCCCGTGGAGGAGAAGATGTGAGGCAAAGCTCTAACGAAGTGGCAGAGGATCGAGTGCATGCGCTAAATTATGAGAGGCACTGAAGAGTGACCTTTATTTTTACCTCTGCAAAGAAAAACCTCTACAAAATTTAATTGTGGAGGTCTGCATATGTAGTTTGTGAATTAAATTATTTTTCTTCTAGCTACTACTACGCTCGTCATTGTATCTTATTCACCTAAAATTCTTTTTAGGCACATATATATAGAAAAAACAAATTTAGATTATAAAACACAAACATATATAACTAATTTGTATCTATCAAAAAATGAAATTAATTTATGTTTGCAAACAAAAAGTGAAAAAGTACCTGGTGCTATTAAAAAAGTTAATAAGCATCACTACTAGTGCTATATGTCAGACATAAGGCACCGAATAACGATATGTTAAATTTAATGCACTAGTGCATCATTGTTAGTAGGGCATTGATATCTATAGCGATGTGTTGTGTTATATAACACATCAATTACGAATCATCATTCAAAATGCACCGCGATGCCATTTTACATATGAATTGTGTAACACGATGCAGTTGGTTCTATAGAACCCACTGCTTTAATATCATTTTTGATTGCTACACCAAGCGATGTGCTTTGTTATATGAAACGCATCAGTACTCTATGGCCCTTGGATCACCTGATGCTTTTTAACAGTGCATTGCCTTTATGACACACTCGTAATGGGTGCATTTTAAAAGACACACCAGTGTGATAATTTTTTAAATATGTGTGCCAGTGCAATTTTGTTAACAACACCAGTGTGTTTTGGTGAATTTAATGTATCCACGCTCCATTTTTTTCTTTGTTTGTGTATTACCGGTGTGTTTTCCTTGTAACACACCGGTAATGAGACGCTCCATAAAATGGACCGCTATGGTAAATTATTATGTATTTTTCTCATTGTCTTGCAATACACAACACTGGTGCATTGTGTGTATTTGATGCACAGTTGAGAAAAAAAATTGTAACAGAAAACTGGGTTGTACGTTCAATTAATAGAACTCACCGATGCATTTATATTAATTGACACACCACCTAGGATATTAGCGGTGCTAACCATAAAATGCAATGTGCTGCTAATTTGTGAAAAATCGGCCCGATGTCATTCTCTGGTGCATTGTTTGGACTTAGAGGCATCACTAGGTTAAATTTTTTTATTGCAACTTAAGCAGTGTGATGTCTTAATATAAACGCATCAGTGCTACCATGTTATTGGAGCACCGATGTTTTGTTTAATGATGCATTTTTTTGTCGAAAGCATCGATAACAAGTCATTCACTGAGACACCCTGCTATGCCACGTCACTCAATATTTTCCCGGTGTGGTTCTTTTAACAACACCGATGCATTTGGTAAACATAAACACATTGTCACCCCAAATTTTATACAAATTAAACTCAGTGACCTACGCTTTCTCTAATCAAAATCACAGGTGCTCTAGATTTTCTAGAGCACCTACATGTTTTTTAGCGGTGTGTCTTCTAGTATAATGCATCGGTGCTTTTATTGGCCCTATGGGCATCACTATGTTATATTTATTTATTGTAAATTAAGCAGTGCAATGTGTTACTATGAATTCCTCAGTGCTATCATGTTATTGGATCATTAACATTTGGTTTAGCGGTGTGTTGGGAAGCATAGAGCACCAGTTACAGGATGTTAAAGGAAACACCCAACTATGCCAAGTTGGTTAATATTTGTCCCATTGCAGTTTTTTTAATAGCACCAGTGCATTTGTTTAAAATGGTTGCACCGCTGAATTAAATTTTATGAGTTGTAAACTTAGCAATGCACTTAGATAAATGTAACACACTGGTGCTTTTGTGTTTGAAAATCACGGGCAAGTTGTTTAGCGCGTGTTGCCTTTTATAATGCATTGAGTGTAATATGTTTTAAATGATGCACTGCATCGAAGTGAGTTGAAACATACATGCGCACAATGTGAAATCGAGATTTTTTTTTTTTAAGAGCTAAAATTCAAGCTAAATTCAAATTTTAATCTAATGAAAATGCAAATGGGAAGGTAATAAACAATTTACCTAGACTCTTATGTCCTGAGGAGGCATGGTTCCACTATTGAGATGAAAATTCATGGTAATTTCAAAAATTAGGAAATGTGGGAAATCTACTAGTCCAGATATCCAGCCCGCCAAAGATCACCAAAAACAAGGTGTCTATGAAAGGAGAGTGAGCATTGGTGCTTGATTGAGAGTTTGGAAGCACAGGATGAGGTGGCAAAATGAAAATCATTCTGGTAATTTTTATTTTATTTACCCTACTGTAGTGCACCTGATGACAGTTATACACATTGGGTCGTAATATTCAATGTCACCGATGCGATTTGATTGGAGCTTGTTATTTCTGTTATAACGTATGGCGATGCATTTGAATATTTAAGCACAGGTTCATTATGTTTTAGGTGTGCACCAGTGTGTGTGTACCTTAAAGGTGCACTAGTAAAAAAACCTATGCAAAAACCTCCAGTCACCCACCTTTGCTACAAACAGAGAAGAGATCATTTTTTGGGGGGGAGGTTCCATAAAAGAATTTGCTAGAAGGTGTTCTCCTTGTATTGACTAATTCCTAGATCATATCAACATCCCTTGTTCATCAATTATGTTGCACTAAATGGAATTAAGATATATTGAAATGATGCTTTCTCTTATCAAATGCATCCTCTTTTAGTCAATATTATGTTCTCCAAATATAATATGTCCCTATTTAAAACCCTGAAAAAATAATGTTGTTTCCTAGAATGAAGTGAAAGAACAACAATATTTGTCAAGTCAGTTTGAAGCATCCACCCTAAAAATGACACTATGTGTGCATGCATTGACTACCGATGGTGAATGAATAATTTGGTATTACTTTGGGTCTTATGACAATTATTGTCACAATAATAGGTTAGGATGGTCCTCTTTGTTGCATCATCAATTTGAAAGTTCTACCAAAGTTGTTGCGATTTTTCTTGTATTCATAGCTTGAAGATAAATCCTTCATCTATAGATTTATGAGAACAGGATAACCCAAGTGCTCAAACACACAATTCAAGTCAAAAGAGATCATTCATGTACTACCTAATGTCCCAAATAAATAAAATTGCTCATTTGTTGAGACCATAAACTCTTGAACAGTCCCAAATAAATAAAATTGCTCATTTGTTGAGACCATAAACTCTCGAATAGATTCAATCAATTTTTTAAAGCTTTCTATGTATGCAAAGATTGAATCTATTTAATTATTATTATCATTTATGTGATCAGTATCACCATTTTATTATGTGTAGTCCCTTTTTCTTGTTTGATTATATTGTTCTATATATTTACCCTAAAGCTGCTTCTAAAATGTGTTTTTCTAGGTTGTTGGAAATCATCATTGGATGTTTGCACAAATTATGTGTCTTCTCTTGCGCTCCATACCCCTTTAGGGATCTGAATAGAATTATATTCCTTTATGCTTTATTATATTATCTTTAAACATCTATATAATATACCTCAAGATAACTCTATGCTTCACCACAAGATATGTATAGGAAAAATATTTCTTTGAATAACATTATCATCTTAAGGTAGAAGTCGAGTTACATCATCATCAACACAATGGAGAAATGGTTGAATTTTTTTTGCGTTGGTGCATCCTTCATCTATAATGCTTGAATATGAACCCATAATTCAAATTCAATATTCTTCTTGGAATTTTTTAGTGCGGGAGGGGGAGGGGAAACACTACTTATAATTGCGACTTCATCTAAGTTTCTATGCTATGAGGGGAATTTCTAGGCCGTCAAAATCACCCAATACTTGCACTTAGCATCATTCACATCCACTCAATTATTTTTTGTTCTTTAAGTAATCATTGCCAAACTCCTACTATTATGACTCTGAAGCACACATGATGTCATTCTATGAATACAATCAAACATCAATAATATGAATATTGTCATTGATATCTACAAGTAATCCACTAAATTTTGGATTTTAAGCTTAAATTAAACTTGAAATCCTCTAATCTATTGTCTTTATGCACAGATAAAATTATGAAAATTGCATTAATACGCCATACCTTTTTTTCAACACTTGCAACAAGTTTGTGATGTTTCTTCACTTAAATTTTCTCTTCTTGAACCCTTATTAAATTTTTTCTCTCCATATTAATATAATATTTAAATATTCTTTTAAATATTATTATTAAATTTTTTCTTAAATATTATTAATAAAATGAAAAATAGAACAAAGTTTATTATAAATTTGAAAGGTTTTATAATAATTCAATATAAATGAATTATAATTTATGATTTATAATGTGCATTTTTACACAACACAAAGATTCATTAAGCATTTATACTTGAATGTCAAGCTCTCCTTAGGATTTCCACATTTTACGTAATGTACGCATATCACCGTGTTGGACCTTTGTGTGAGGCAACCTTGTTTTTGGACTTTCAAATGGAAGTGTTAACTTTTAGAGAGAATCAAAGGTTCATCGCCTTTTAGAGAGAATCAAAGTGGCTTATGTGAATTGAAAGAAACATGTGGTATTTCTAGATACTTTGTCATGATTTGACATTAATATTATTTATACTCAACATGTCCATTACATTAATATTATTTATACCCAAATGTAGTGGTTTATTATGTACAACATTTTTAATTGTCCAAAATTTTACTTGGATTGTTATACATAAATATGCTATGTATAATGTATAGCAATAACTAAAAGAAGCATGGATGATGGTGATATTAAAAAAAATGTTTCTTATAAATACATTATGTATAATGTAGAGTAATAATTATATATTATGTATAATGTATAGTAATAATTAAAAGAAGCATGGACGATGATAATAATAATTGTACCCGAGAAATATAAGTTTTATAAATTGGTTTGGTAGTTTGTTATTTGTGTAAAAGTAGTGTTAATAAAAATTTTACTTTTTAATTAATTGTTATAATATTAATAGATATGTTTTATAAATTGAATTGGTAGTTTGTTATATGTGTAAAAGTAGTGTTAATAAAAACTCTATTTTTTAATTAATTATTATAATATCAATAGATATAAATTAGTATAGATTCATATTAATTATTAATTTTTAAATGATTAATGGTTCTCATTTTTTTTTAATTTCTTTCTATATTTAATAGATTCAAGATTAATATGAATTTTATAAATTGGATTGGTAGTTTGTCATATGTGTAACTAATGCTAATAAAAAATTTATTTTTCAATTAATTGATCTTGTGGTTGTTATTTTATTTTCATTTTGTGTTTTTGGGCAGGTCACTTAGCTTGTTTGTGACTTCTTAGGGTTACTCATGTTACTAAGTCATAGTTGTAATCTAGGTGGTCGTAACTACGTGGGTATTCGTGGTGGGTCTTGCTTTTTCCAGTGGTTATAGATGTTCACTCGGGATCGCCTGTTAGATTTTCAACAACTCCATTAGTGTTGTTGCTAGGAGGTAGGGTGAAACGACTGCTTTTACCTTTGCCTATGTAGGATATGCTTCTACTAGTGCGTCTGGGATTGCCCCCCGAAGGATATTAAACCAAGGTCGCGAGCTATGGAGCTCAAGCTGAAGCAACAAAATTACCAACTTAGCTAGATCTATTAATGACCCATACTTCCCTTTATAATAGTAATAAATATAAACTAGCATAGAATCATATTAATTAATGATTTTTAAATGATTAATAGTTTATAGAATTTTTTAATTTCTCTCTATGCTTAATAGATTCAAGATTAACATGAATTTATGTTAGTAGATTGATGTTGACATTAAACTGTGAATCTATTAACATTATTTTGTATTTGCATTTTCTTTAATAGATAAACATCCCATTAATTAAAATTAAATTTCTTACTCAATCCATAATAATATACACGAGGGGAATTTTCTTTAAGATATCAACATTTTGATCATTATTTTTCTTTTCAATTTATCGTCTTAGATTTCAAGAAGAAAGATATTTACTCTTTTAAAAAACACTATATGCTTATGACTATATTTTCAACTACAAAACCTATTTATTTTTAAAAAATTATGTTAAATCTCATAATGACTAAAATGTCACATTAGACTAAATATAGGAACACCATCTCAAGGGATTTTTTAAAGAATCATTTAGAATTTTAAAAAGTAGTGGGTTGTAAATGAAGCATATTATGTTGTATGTTGTTATATAGTAGCTATTGTTAGACAATTGGCTTAGGTTGATGGACAGTTGGTATGGATTGTTGGTTGTCATTGATGTCAACCATTGGAGACTGATATTGTAGATTGATGTCAACCGTTAGTGATTGATGTCAACCCTTGGAGAGAGTCTGGTAGCACAAAGGTTTGGATAATGGACCCAAGGTTGTTTCATGTATAATTGTATGAGTTTTAATATATTTGAAGGTAATACTATTTTAGATGGATAGTACATGTCATTCCATTTCCAGTGGTATGTGGAACACCACATAACTCCTCACGGTTAGAGAGTTATGGCCATGAGAAGTTGGAGAACCCAGGTTTGAGTAATGGACCCAAGTTTGTTTGATGGATAATGGTACAAGTTTTGATATATTTGTAGGAAAGACTATTCTATATGGATAGTACATGTCATGTCATTTCCAGTGGTATGTGGAACGTCACATAACTCCTCACGGTTAGAGAGTTATGGCCATGTGAAGTTGGAGAACCCTCATGAGTCATCTAGAAGCCCCAAAAGGTCAAAATAGTCAAAGTGGTTTAAGATATTTTAGAAGGTTAATAATAAAGTGAAGTGATGAGTGTACTTTTTTTTTCATGTATAAAAAACAGTCTCACTGCTATTCTATTAAGAATCAAGTGAAACTATCAAAAATACAGATTGTGTTTACATTGAACTTTTGTCCCTGTATTCCTCAAAATAGGCTATTGAGAAATCCATGAAAACATCAAAATTTATCTTCGATACATATAAAGACTAAAACCGACCTAGTATTTTTCTTTCTGTCTATAAATATACATTGTTCTAACAAAAAATTATCCAAGATTTCAAAATAAGACTAGAACAAAAAGATCATGTTGGCCTGAACTACTTCTCCTTCAACTATCTCCTCATAATAAAGCCACCTGGGAGTGCATTCCAGTGCTTGTTTGGAAATTTGGTCGGCAACATGGTTAAAAATCCTATGAACATGTATGAAGTTGAGTCTTTGAAAGTTGGCTTGCATCTTTTTTATTCTCTCTTGTTGGGGCTTAAGAGATAAACAATTCAATCTTGGTTCACCTTTTATCCAATCAATAGTTGATTTGGAATCTCCAACGACCATCAATCTGTTCAAAGACAACAGGGAAGCAATATGTAATATTCCCCATAAACCTTGGAGTTCATCTTTCATATTATATCCTTATCCTCCAACAAAATATTCTTTGTAAAAATGGACACTGTTGATTTTAAGAAATAGTCCAATACCACACCTATTTCCTGAGGCTGCACCATCGAAGAACCTAATTGGTGAATCATCAAAATAAATTGGACTTAGGATATATTCCAATCTGTCAGGTTTTGTCTCATCTTGAATTTCCTGGATAGAAAGATTTATTTTTTTTGTCTATGCAAGTATCTTGTCTAACTGAGTTTTCAAATAATATCTTATTCCAGTACTTCCAGATGCCCCAAATCACAAAGAAGGGAATATGTCTCAACCTTGGAAATTTAATGAACCAGTTAAGGAGGTTTTCTTCCAATCTTTGTTCTCCCCATTCATCATGGATCATCATGTGTGATAGGATTTCTCCCCAAATAAATTTAGAAACAATACAATGAAAAAAGAGATTATATGTTGTATCTTTAGCGTTGAGGCATAAACTGCATGTTGAAGGCCCGATTCCTCCTCTCCGCTGATAATTGACCCCTGTGAGGATACTATCCATCAAACATAACCAAATAAAGCATATCATCTTACTTGGAGTATTTACCTGCCAGATAGCTTTGAACCACCATCGTTTTTCTCCCTTTAAGTTAGAATATAATATGGACTGGTAAGCTAATTTGACAGAGACAATTCGTGAAGCTCGTTTACATGACCAGACGAGCTTATCACTTGAATAATTTAAAGATATTCCATTATTTCTGAGGGTGAGGATGAAATTGTCCCATTCCAAGGCTAGCTCACATGTCAGCTTTAATTGATTAGAGTCAATCCAGACTATTTGGGATGTCAAAACATTATGGTTATCATCTTGGGATAGTAAATAGATGTTCCTATTATGTAGATGGTGAATAAGGGGAGAAGAAAGAAAACATAGATCATTCCCTCCAATAAAGGCATTCAGACCTATTGAGATTTGTTTACCACAACCCATAGTCCAGGCTATCCATTTTAGAATGATAGGCATAGCTATCATAAAGTTTCTCCATATGAACGAATCAACAGAGAGGTTAAATTCATTCCTTTTTATCCAAGATGGAATGTCAATACCTTTCAGGTATTTTTTCCTCAACACTGAAATCCACATACCACCGCTGAAGAGCCCCCTCCAACAAGATTTTGCAGCTAAGAAGAGAGAAAACCACTTTAAATTCTTTAAAACCCATCCTCTGTTTTCCTTAGGTAGCGATATCTTCTGCCATTTAGCTATATTTGTTTTCTAGCACCCCTCCATATAAAGTTTGAAATTAGTTGTTGGATTCTATGCATAGTGGTTGTCGGAATCTTAACCAAACTTAGCCAATACACAAGAATGATCTGCAGTACTGCTTTTTCTAAAACGAGTCTACCTCCTAGGGAAACCCACCGATAAGACCATCAACCAATTTTCTTCTCAATTTTTTGGATGATCTAGTTCCAGTCAGCCACTCTATGATTGTTTGCCTTTAGAAAGTACCCAAGATATTTCATTCCTTCCTCAAATTTAAAAAACTGTATATTAAAATCAGTCCTCAATTTATTTACTAACTCAAAATCTATGTTATGTGCTAGGAAGAAAGACTTGTGACAATTGACAATCATACCAGTAGATTTGCAGAAATTCCTTAAAAGTGTGAGTAAGAGAGACCATTCTTCAAAATTTGCATCCCCCGGAATTAGGACATCATCAACAAAAAGCAGGCGTGAAATACAAGTCTCAACAACTATATTTAGACCTTTGAAAGATCCATTTTCCACTTCCTTTTTTATCTGTCTTCTTAGGCATTCAATAACAAGAAGGAACAATAGTGGTGAAAGAGGACACCCCTGTCTCAACCCTTGGTGGCTTTTAAAAAAAGAAGTAGGCGATCCATTTATTAGCATTGCCATACTTACGTTGGTAACACGGGCCATAATCCATTGTGTTACTTCCCATTTAAGCCCTATCTGGATGAGCAGTAATATCAGAAATTGCCAACTAATGTTATCATAAGCTTTTTTAAAATCCAACTTAAGGATAATAGAGCTTAGTTTCTTTGATTTTATTATGTGAAATCATTCCTGGGCTAAACCGACAGCATCAAAAATCAATTTGTCCTTCAGGAAGATGAACTGTTCTTGAGATAGACAAGAGGACAACTTGTCCTTAATGTGGTTTTCAATTATCTTGGAAATCACTTTATATGCAAAGTTACATAAGGAAATGGGTCTGAACTCATGAAAGGAGGAAGGTTTTCTCACCTTTGGAATAAGTGTGAAAAAGGTAGCATTGAGTGTGCCTGAAATAAAGCCCGAGACTCTGGATTCCTCAACGGCCAGGAGAAGGTCCTTTCCCATAATGTGAAAGAAGGATTGAAAGATCTCTTCAGTCCACCCATCTAGGCCAGGGCTCTTCTCTTTTGGCATTTTGTTAACTGTAAACTTGATTTCTTCAATGGAGATCGGTCTCCCAATTTCATCACTCTTCGCGTCAGAGAACATTCGAGGAACATCTTTTATTATATGAAACTAGTTTTTCATGTCTTCCACCTCGAGGACACTGTATTGGGTCTAAAAACATTTATAAGCATATTCCTTTATCTCCGATTCCTTGGAGAGAATTTTCCCATCATCATTGGATATATCCCAAATTGTGTTTTGGTTCCTCCTCTTTATAGCATATTTATGAAAAAAATGGTGTTTTTATCCCCTTTCTGCATCCGGAGAGCCCGACTCCTGAGCCTCCATGTCGATTCTTCAATAGCTAGAATGCTTTCTTTCCTGATCTTCAGGGATTTTAGTAGGTTTAACTCCTCTTGCTTGAAAATTTGAGACAGACTGCTCTCAAAAATCTCAGACATTTTTGTTTCAATAAGGAAGAGATCTGCCTGTAGTTGTTGTTTTCTCTTTTTCTGCCAGTTTATCACCATCTGCTTTAGAAATTTTAGTTTTTCACATAACAAGGAACATGAGGATTTGTTGGTCCAGTGCGACATAGAATCCCAAGTCGACTTGATAAGGGAAGTAAAATCTGGATCTGATATCCAGGAACTGTTGAATTTGAATGGTGCACAAACCATTCGACATCAGTAATCAATCTGCATACAAATCAGATTATGGTCCGATATTGTAGAGTTTATAGTCTAGGATTTATAGATACGTTGGCTGGTGAGGAGGTTCTTGTCTAGTAGGAATCGGTCCAAGCGTTTGGAGATTCCATCCGAGCCCACCCTTTCATTACGCCAATTTAGGGACAAGTGGGAAGGGACTAAATCAATCAGTCTGGAATCATGAAGCATATTTGAAAATAAATCAGACAATGGATCAGCTCTTGCCGAGCTACCCCACATTTCTCGAGTAGATAGGATAAAATTTAAGTCACCCCCAACAATAAGGCCTTGTTCCGCAAGAAGGCCAGAATCTATGATAGGTTTCCATAACCTTTCTCTTTCCTTATACGGAGCATAACAATTTAGGATTTTGACTTTTTCTACAGAAAATTTGAATCTGCCCTCCAAAAAAATACCTGCAGAGGTGCCACGTGCACAAAAATCAGCCAAAGAAGGATTCCATCAAAAAAGAAGGATGCACGATCTTCCATTTGGATCCACAGTCACACAATTCCATGTGGGCATGCACTTTAAAAAGAGTCTCTTTTCCTTGTTTGACTCCATGAGGGTTTCTTGCAAAAAAACAACGTCAGGAGTGGATTGTAATAGTAGCAACTTAAGGGAGGTGAGTTTAGAGGGACCTCCAAATCCTCGTAAATTAAGAGAAAAAATAATCATGGGTTAACCCCAGTAATCGACAAGGCTTCTCTAAGGGTAAAGGGCAAGGGAAAATCAGTCTGGTCAACCAAGGTTTGTTGTACAGAGGTAGGGGGAAAGTGGTGATTCTAGAGAAAGGGAGACAAGCCTCCTTCGATAGATCCCGGAGGCTTCTTTGGAATATGTGGTCTAGGTTTCTTCTGGAGGGTGACATTAGATCTGGAGGATGGGGAAGGGTCTAGTAAATAAGCATTAGTGACCTTAAGGGTCACAGGTGAGAGGGAGTTTGCAAGCTTGATGAACTGTGGGGGGAGGGGACCAAGTGAAGGTGAAGGAAAAGGAACAATGATTTCACATAAAGGAATAGGTGAATCTTTAGTCAAATCCACAAGATTCTATATAGGAAAATCACAAGGAGGAGAAGGATCGAGGGAGGTAGGAAAGGAAGGACTATTGACCGCCATTGAGGGGAGAACTTTGTGCGGCTCGTTAGAGGGTGGTGGATTAAACATAGTGGAGGAAGGAAGTGGGATTCCAACAACCCGAAATTCTAATACGATACCCGGGTGGCAATCTGGATCGTTGAACTTACACATGAGTATTTCCCAAAACTCTCCAAAAATTTTATATACCTACTCATTTTTTTGCAGATAATCCACTTCAAAATCAGATAAATTGGAAAATAAATTGGGGAAGAAAAGACTCGTCTTACCTAGGAATGAGTCTGAACTAGCGAGAGGAGGATGGGTCAGGGAATTTCATTGATTCGAATCCATGGAAGGTTCCTCTGCTTCCCTGGGGTCTAGTACCTGACGGACATAGAGCCTTCAAATGTCCAGGCAACCCACATAAATGACAACGGAAAGATTCTTTCCAAAAGTCAACTTGTTGATTTAACACCTTGTCACCTATGACTATTTCGATAGAGGCAGACAATCCTTTTTTCATTTCTAACTCCACAAAAACCTAGGTTGTTCGCTTGTTACACCACCTTAGAGAAGCAGAGTCGAAAAAAAAAAAACTTTCCAACAGAATTGGCAATGGTTTCAAAAATGGTCGCGAACCAAAGTTCAATAAGGAAATCCAAGAGAAGCATCCACAGTTTCTTGCGAGTGAAGACTTTTGAGTGTGGATTGAAGCCTGGATACCATTGTTTGACCATTAGTATGCCACAATCAACGACCTAGGGAGAATCTAATATGCGCAAGAGGTCTTCTTCGAAAAGGAAATGAAACACCAACCAATGGTTGGACACAATGCTGAATTAGGGGCAGTAATCGACCAAAGTTTTCCAATGTCGAAGTATCCAATCCTCGACCTGTGATTTATTCAACCTAATGTAAAACAAAATCTCGATCAGGGATTTCTCTGAGAGGCTCATGATCCTACTCATAGCAAAATCCTTCCCTAAAACGCACTGAGAGGAGGTTTCCCGAACCTTCAATATTTTTTGTTTTCTACGCTGACGTGAAACCTGATCGGAGAAACGAGAGTGACCCGCACCTGATCCACAACCAGACTGTTCAACCTTGCGATTTTCACGAAGTGGCGGAGAGGAAGTTGTATCCACAACTTTTCTAGAAAATGTATCAGAGCCAGTAAACTTACCCACAATGTTTTTCAGAGAGACAAACGTTGCCTCTGGTAGAAGCCCATCCGACCGATCAATCGTAAAGGAGTCCAACTTAGATGTGAAGGAAGGTTCCTCCTCTAGTCCATTACCCACACGACAAGCAATAGGAAATATGAGAGGTTTGGGGGCCGAAGAAACCTTTGAGGAGAAATGGCAATGTGTGTCTCGAGGCACAAAAGAGACACACTTCTCTTTGACAGAGATTGTGGCTAGCACATGGCCCGATCCAGTACTTTGACTCCGAAAAATTGCCACCTATTTGATAGCGGCGTTGGACAACCACTGAGGTGACCAACTAATGAGAGAGAGCCTGGATTCTTGTGTATGCAATCATATAAGACACGATATGTGTCATCCTCCAGGAAGAGTCCCTCCCATGCCCAAAGCTCATCTTCATCCACCCAAGAAGTGTCAAGGTGGCCTGCCATGTTGTCACTGCATAGACTCGACGCACTGGAAAATAAGCTCTAGAGGCCCTACACGTCCTTCATCCCACGTCGTCAAAACCTAGATCATATAGGGCCTGCGGGAACCCTTGTCGTACCTCCATCCGATTTATTTAGGGATCAAGTGATGAGTGTACTATAAGTCAAAGTGAATACAAAAGAAATTATTTAAATAATAAAGTTAATGGAGAAATTAGAAGTGGGTTAACCCTAAAATAAATAAAGTGGGTTAAGATGGTTAAAAGGTAACCCCTTGAGGAAGCTACATGAAAGTATAAATAAGAGGCAAGGCTCTCTCATTTTAATCACACTTGAGCATATTGAATATCTACAAGTGAATGAGTTAAACAAAGGATATCTAAGCCAAATTTCAGAGGGAAGGTGAAGTAAAGAAGGCCGAAATTCAAGGGAGGATAAATTATTTTGATGATGTTTTCTAAGGTATGTTATTTACAGGTCATCTCACCATTTTTGCAATAAAAAAATTTCTAGAATGGTTCAGACCGTGAAATTGGGAGGCCATTGAGGAAACATATCCAAGTAGTTGTGGTAAAAATTTCATCTTGTGAGTCATTGTATATTTGGAGTTACACTCCGTGGAAAATAGGGTTTGTGGCTAGTCCTGAAACTAGTCTAAAACATGTGTTTCAGGTAAACACATCATAACTTCTTCATAACAGATCCAAATTCAGTAAGACCAAATGTATTGGTTATAGTAAAGTCTGTAGTATTCTGTGTAAAATTTTTAGATCCATACAAAAAATATTCAGTGCAGTGCACGCTCTACAAGTTCGCTCTCTAGAATAAGCCATAATTCAACAAGGTGTGCCATTTTTTCTATAACTCCTTTTCTGAGAGGTTCCAAGTAGTGACACCTGGAGGAATTGCATAAAAAACATTGAAGAACATTGTGTACTATTTTATGATATTTATTCATTACAGGTACATAGTTATGATTATTTCAAGTTAGGGTTGTTGACTAATCCAAAACTAGTCACATGAGACTAAAGTAAAGTTTGATGAAAATGCTAGTCTCTTGTTGTTAAAGTTAAGGAAGGTTTGTAGGTATGTGATCATATACACCAGGTCTATTACAGAGTTACAAATCATATTTGGATGATGAAATTGATGAGGGATTTTGGTTGAGGTACATGTTGGGTACATGGTTGAGACAAGTCATTGATGAGTTGGAACATACATGAGGTGTATAGTTGATGATGTTGGTGCATTTTGATGAGTCATAGTTGATGAGTAGTTGATACATGATTGGTATATACTTGGTACATGGTTGGAGGAACTTTTTAGTAGCATTGTTGACACATGGTTTATGGATGATGAGGCATACTTGTATTTGTATATTATTAGAAGCACATATTGATCTTGGTGATGATTATGAGTTGTTGTGTTATGCTTGGTTGATGCACATCTTTGAGAGTTGTCTTGGTGATTGATCTGATTTGGTTGATAAGATTGATGAGACAGGTTGTTGTGATAGGTTGTTTGGACAGGTTGTTGTGACAGGTTATTCATATAGGTTTGGTGCATGGTTGATGCACGTGTTCATGGTACAGGTTGGTGCATGGTTTATGCACTTGTTTATGGTACAAGTTGATTACAGGTTGTTTGGTATAGGTTGGTGCATCGTTGATGCACTTGTTTATGGTATAGGTTGATTACAGGTTGAGGTACAGGTTGATGCATGGTTCAGGTTATTGGTACAGGTTGTTTGGTGCAGGTTGATTGGTATAAGTTTACAGCAGTATATCTCATAGTGATAATGTGATAGTGGTTCCATCATTCTACTTATATACCGGGGCGTTAGATGGGGAAAGGACAGGTGTTTGTAGCCAACTTCCGGCTATAGCCGAAGAACATAGGGGGTTGTAGCCTCCTTCTGGTTGTATCCAAAGAATTGGGGAGTTGGAGCTTCCCTCAGGTTGTAGTCGGGGGTTGGAGCATCCTTCCAGTTGAAACTGGATTCAAAGGAAGTTGGTGCTTCCAATGAATGTAATTCTTAAAGACATATAAGAAAAAGAATCATGTGGTTTTCTCCCGCTTTGGGTTTCCATGTAAAACATTGGTGTACTATGTATGTGTGTGATTGCTCATTTGTTCATTTTTATTTACTCTGCAACTATTGGATGATAATGCTACATTGATATAACACTTTCATTTTATGGTGAAAAAGGATTATATTGCTCTATTACTAATTCACCCCCTCTCTCAGTAATCCAACAATTGGTATCAGAGTCGGTTCCTTCAGGAAACAATTTAACCAATGGAAGGAGATCATGGATTATTCTGAGAATGGAGTACCAATGTTTAATGGTCAGAATGGTTTTAAGTATGAGATGTGGAGCAGAAGGATGAAAGTATTTTTACAGGCACATAGACATTGTATTTGGCTATCAGTTTTTATAGGATATGATAGTTCAAAAAGGGAAAAGACTGCAGCCAAGAAGGAATTGAAGAAGAATAACAAAATAGGAATGGATTTCATCTAGGAAGGATTACCTAATCCGGTAAGATAAAAGGTTGGTAATTGTTCATCAGCCAAAGAAATTTGGGATAAGTTACATGACATATATTCTTCACCCATCGCAGATACAGAACAAGAAGAAAGATGATCATCATGTCAGACAGATTAAGAAGAAGAAGAGTATGAAGAAGAAGAAGTTGATTACAGAGAAAAATTGATCAGTGCAATTGAATATCCAAAAAAAGAAAGAGAAGAAAACAAGTCATCCAAGAAAGAATTGATGAAGCAAAAGGAAAGTGTTCAAGGTTCCGAAAAAGATCAGCAGGTCATCAAGAATTTAAGAGCTCAACTAGAAGAGGCTAGAAGAATTGAAGAAACTCTAGAATATCAAAAGAAATGTTTAGAAGCCAACATAGCAACACAAAAGGAAGAATCGGAGAAGAGAGAAAATATACTAATATATCATATCAAGGAAAGAACCAGTGAATTAAACTAACTGGAGGAAGAGTTTGATCAAGAAGAGAGAAGACTGGAAGAAGTAATAATTACATTGAAAATCCAACTTGAAGAAGCAAAGAGAAAAAAAGAGGTCATGAAGTCTCAGATAATGAAGAAAGAAAAAGAGGATGAGAATCTTGAAGAAGAAGTTGTCACACTAAGAGTCAAAATCGTCAAGCTCAACAAGAACATTGAAGAGACAAAAACATCCACATCAATTGTAGAGAATGAAGAGAAGCACTCTACGTTGCTAGAAAAGAAGAATGAAGAAAATAGAAAGAGTTATGCAGAAGTAATCAAAGGAAGGAATCATGGTCAACCAGAATCTAAGAAAACTAATAAAGATACATCTTCAAGAAGACCATCCATGTTCAAGCCACAAAGAAGCTTCAATCATGATCATGATCAGTCAAGGCAAAAATTCAGAAGGACTGCACCAAAAAGAAGATCATTCAATCACAGGTATGCAAATTTCTTTTATGGTAATTGTTTTTATTGTACTAAATTTGGACATAAGGTTGCAGATTGCAGGGATTATAAAATAAATGTTCAAGCAAGAAATTCCTATGTGGCTCCACATAACATTGAATGTTACAAATGTCATAACTATGGACACATAGCTCATGATTGTAGAAGCATGATCGATACTTCCATGAAAGAGAAAACAAATATTAGATATAAGAAAGTATGAATAAGAAAACAGGAAGAACAGGTGAACAAATACCAGGTCCCAGAGATCGCAAGATTGGCAATAAAACGAGATGAAGAAAAGTCTATAGAGAAAAAGAAGGATGTCAGATATAGAAAGGTTTGGAAAATAAATGAAAGAAAAGAAGGACAAGTAAATAAGGAACAGGTTCAAGAGATTGTACTTTTAGGTATCGTAGTGAAATATGAATCCATAGATAGAAAGAAATAATTCAGAACTCATAGAGATGATGAATCTACCAATAAAGATGATGATGAATACACATCAGAGCAGGAATTGTTCTGAGCCATCTGGCTTAGAGACTCCTAGGTAATATGAATATTAGATAGGGGGAGTCTATGCGATAGTTGTGATAGACCAACGAACCATCCTTCGAGCATCTTGTAGAGTTTGAGAAGATAGATCCATAACAGTCAGTTAGCACAAGTACAATTTGATAGATTAATCAAGACTTCATGATAGTATAGTGATAAATGGGTCAGCATTATGAACAGTTGCGCAAGTAGAGTCTTAGACAGTATGGATAGAGATGGATTTGTAAGAACACTTAGCAGGTTTGGACAGATATATGACAGTGGACGAGATCATGGATTCATAGATTGGTTCAAAGAGTGGTTCAGAGACAAAGGAACATTATCATAATGGATGATAATTACACAGGAAATGGCTCGAACAATGCTAATGGATTCCAAATTGATAGATATTTTTTGGACACATGCAGTGCATACAACAGTTCAAATTCAAAACATAGTAATGCTCATAAACAACAATGAAAAAACTCCCTACGAACTATGGTAAGGAAGCACAAACAACAACCTCTACATCAAGGTAACTTAAGGTAGTGTTTTATTAATTTTAATTTATGTTGATTATATTGTTTTTGGAAGTATTAATGACAGGTTAAGCCATACATTTGCAAAGGATATGTGAAATGAATTTAAAATGTCACTACTTGGAGAAATATCCTTTTTTCTGGGTATTCAGATATATCAAAGCAACCAAGGAATTTTTATTTCTCAAACTAAGTATATCAGAGAAATGCTAAAGAGGTTATGAATGGAAGATTGAAAACTAGTTACCACTCCTATGCAAACCAATTGCAAGTTGAACAAAGATGATGATTCAAAGTCTACAAACTAGAGGCGATACATGTCAATGATTGGTAGCTTACTATATGTGACAACATCTGAACCAGATGTAATGCAGGCAGTTGGATAGGTGGCACAATTTCAAGCAGCACCAAAGGAATCACATGTATTAGAAGTAAAGAGGATTTTCATATATCTCAAAGGAACAAAAGAGTTTGGATTATGGTATCCAAAAAGAAAGGATATATCATGTATTGCCTACACAGATGTAGATTGGGCAGGTTGCATTGATGATCGACGAAGCACCAGTGGAGAAACGTTCTACTTGAGCGAGTGTTTAGTATCTTGGCTTAGCAAGAAAAAATCATCAGTATCCTTATCTACAACTGAGGCATAGTATATTGCAACAGAATCATGTTGTACACAGGTTCTATGGATGAAACAAAGTTTGACAGATATATAGGTTAAGTATGATGAGCCCATTCCAATATATTGTGATAATACAAGCATCATCAGTATCTCAAATAACCTGTTGATGCACTCTAAGATGAAGAAGATTCCAATAAAGTATCACTTTCTATGAGAACAGGTTGCAGAGAAGAACATCAGAGTTGAATATGTGGGCACAAAAGAACAAGTGGCAGACATCTTTACAAAACTGCTTCCACATGAAGCATTTGAGTATCTTTGCCAAAGGCTAGGAGTAATTTCTACTCCAAAATGAATTATTTTGAATGCTTATCTTATATGTCTTAGATGTACATGAGGAAGCACCATAAATAGGACAATTCAGGTTGGAAGATCAGTTTAAGGAAGAGTTCTGTTAGGGGGAGTAGCCATGGATGGAAAGATACCTTTGCCATTGATGACAAAGAGGGAGATATTTATCAGATGCAAAGGTAAATGCTTGGAGAGAGAGCATAGAGACATGTTTCCAAGGGGAGCGATTGCCACAAGGGAAGAATGGGTGATAAAACTTCAGAGTGACACCCTTTGTCAAAGGGGGATATATTATTCATATGAAGGGAGAGAGAGTAATCAGAGGCTTATAAACACAAAGAAAAATCAAAGGCATGTAGGCAGGGGGAGCATCCCCAAGGAGAGTTCAGTTAGAGGGAGCAGCCCCAAAGGGAGATACCCTTTGCCATTGATGTCAAACGAGGATAGATAGAAACATTTATTAGGAGTATAAGCATGAATGTTATCATGACTAAAATTTTAGTGAACGAAAATAACATTTTCCTTATATCATTACAAATGTTTAAAAAGGTTACTTGGGTAAGGTCTCTCATATTTATAAATGTTTAGAAATGTTATTTGGCAAGGTGTCTCATACAATTGATGAGTATTATGATTAACTTCTCAATATATATATTTTTTCTTTTTAATAAAGTTTATAAAGTTTATTTTCAATATTATGATTAGTTTATAAAGTTTATTTTCAATATTATGATTAGTTTCTTAATAATTGTTATTTATAATTTCTTTCTTTTCTTAATAAAAATTACAAAGTTTATTTTCAACTTGTAATTAAATTCGGATTTTATAGATTTCTTTCAATTAAAATTCTTAAATGTGTTTGTATGTTTTGATGATTGTAAACCAATAATTCAAAGGTTAGTAACTTTAACAACAAAAGTGTTACTTTTATTATTCTTTGACTTATCTTCACTTAGATATGTGAATGCAATTCCATTCAAAATAACAATAGTTGGTTTTGTAAAGCAGTTCAAATTAGATTGATATTTCTATGTCATATGCTAAAAAATGGCTCAATTTTATGGAAAGATGTAACACACCCGACCCCCTATTCCTCCTTAGGCTGGTGGGATGTTCAAATTTTGTCTCTTTTAAACCAAGTACTCAATTTTACCCTAAGTCTCTTTTCATCTGACCTCCAACAATCAACGAGATCCCTCTGATAATAAAGGACCTGAGAATCCCCAATCGGACGATTAGAGTCGCTTCTAGCCACCAGATCGACGATTGACATTGAATGAGACCTTCACCCATCGGAACAATAGGTTATAAGATCAGAATCCATTCTGACAGTTTCACTCTGAAGGATCATCTGATAGATCCGACGTCTCTCAAAATAAAGAACCAACATCTCTGATTACGCCAGCCCCGCTAATCACTTGACAGTTATCACTCGTCTCTTCAGCTACTCGTTAAGTGAACAAGTGGGAACTACAAGGATCCTATGGTTGATATTGCATTGATCACCCACTCATCAATCTACATCTCTCATTCACTCTCGGAGTTCTTCACCATTGAGATGCATCCACTCTGGTATCATAGGCCACTCTGACTGGCTCACCACAATGACATGCACTCTGATGGATCTGAAAATCCTCGTTCACTCCATATGACGGTCAGGGTTCACTTGGGGTATTGCAATTACATGACAGTTAAGGGCTCCAGATTTTCCACCTCGAAATAGATCATCATAGATCCAACAGTTGATATTTGACGAGACACTTTCTGATAAATTGGCAGTCCTTGAACTCCCTCGTCATTGGAATCTCATCTCAAGCCCTCTTTTGAGGCCTCCAATAGTCTACCTTCTAATATAATTACACTTGGCATCAACGGTTGGAATTTTGACATCTAGTTCTTCGATAGATCAACAACTTTCATTGACTTGGAGTCTTCCCTCATTCAAGCACATTCACCATTTACGCAATAAACATGGTACCTTCATCACTAAACATAAATCAAACATAGAAAGCTAAAAACATTTATATATTCAATGAAAGGTTGAACCAACCAATTGATTGAGAGAGGGATCCTTTCCTCCCAACCGTAGGCTATGTTGTAGTATACCCTTATACAACATGCCACCGTCGTGCCAAGCCATGATACCACAAGGGGACTTGTTGAGTGTGGAATGAATTGATATCATAGTCTCAATCATTTTTCTCTATTCAAATGGTTCTTGTAATTATAATAGAACGAGGAATGGTTTTTAAAAAAGGAGGTGTTTTAGATACTTGAATGTATTTTGTTGTGATTCAATCCAAGCAAAATTGACATTGGCTCCACCCTTGGTCACTTGGATCAAGGGCCGAGAAATATGAGAGAACCCCAACATGAACCTATGATAGAAGTTGGCAAAGCCAAAAAAACTGTAGAGCTCTATTAGTGTCTTTGGGGTTGGCGATTTTCAAATGACTTATATATTGGCTAGATCCACATGAACACATGCTCATTCATGATGTATCTTATATAATAAATTCCATGCATGTTGAATGAGCATGAGGTTAAGAGATATGAGGGAACCCCAATAGATACTATGGTAAAAGTTGGTGAGGCCCAATAAACTAAAAAATAAATTTATTTCATGTATAATTCATTGAAATTAAGAGATTGCATATATTCAAGTAATGGATATTTATCAAATTTCAAAATTCCGTACATTGAGTTGATTGATCCTTGAAAGCAATCATCCTTGTTTTTTGATGCTTTCTTCAAAACTATTTGACATCAAACTTATTAGTTCTCGTGTCCATATTTTAACTTGTTTCTTGATAAATGTGAAAGGGCCAAGATCATAATAAAAATCATAATTATCATCATGAGGAGACAGGGTGGAAACCTACAAAGAATCAGTAGTAGTTAATATGGATTAAAACATCTTGAAAGTACTAGATTAGTACATCCTAGTCAAATGGTGTATGTTGATTAAGGTTGGTTGTCATTGATGTCAACCCTTGAAGAAAGCCCCACAACACAAAGGTTTGGTTAATGGACCCAATATTGTTTGATGTAAAGATTGTTGGTCAGTTTGCACAAGTTTTGTCATTAATGTCAAACTTGAAGCTGCACGGTGGTTCGCTAAGAGTTCCTTCGGAATTCGGGAATCAAAGAAAGGAGGAGCTCCAACCTTCGACATCGTGATACACAAAATCATGAAACACAAAGTTCCAATGGGGTCAGGACCGTCTAATCATGAAAGGTTGTGGGCCATCGATCGAAGCGCAAAGTCCCGATGAGATCAGGACCGTCTGATCACGAAAGGCCGTGGGACCATCGATCGAAGAAAAGTGGATATCGAGAAATCAAAAGTCAAAGGAAGGAAATGCGATAGCATTCCAACTCGCAAAATGCCGAAATGAAAAAATCCAAAATGCCGCTAAAACATGGAACGTCGAAATGCCTAAACATTGAATGCCGAAATATCGAAAGGGACACACGTCACATGATTCTGAGAGTTTCTATTTTGGGATTCCAGGAGTTTTTATTTTGGGATTTTTGCATGGTAAGCAAAAAATTCAACATCACGAAGTCCCAAATGCTGAAATACCGAAACCATGACAACCATCCATCTCGATGAATGATTAAGTCATATCCGTTGGATTAATCATTGGAGGAATAATATAAGAGTTGTATGTGACCGTTCATCTGTCCTCGAGAAGTTAACGAGAACCATCTGATCTATGTCCACCAGATCAAATGTGAAGCCATCAGATCATTTCGGGGTTCGTGACTTGGAGTATTGAAACACTTCATCACAAGAAATGTCGAAACGTCGAAATGCGAAATGCCGAAATATATTTTTGGTGTAGGCAGTAGTTACCAGCGATGGTCATGTGAGAGGGAGGAGCTAGCACGAAGCTAAGCTCTATTTCGGGGTTTCGTAACTTGAAGTGTCAAGACTCTTCGACACAGGATTGTCGAATTGCTGAAATGCAAAATGCGAAATGCATTTCAATTAACCCGTGGTCACGGCCAATGGACACATGGGTTAGCAGAAGTGGTTTTCCAAAGCACTCAAGGGTTATTTCATGCTGAAAAATTAAAATAGATGTATGTTCATCGAACGATTCTGGTTAAATGTTTAAACTGGTCATGTGGATATTGTTTGTCTTGATGCCTTGGCCAATAAGAATGACCGTAAGGAAGTTATTTAGTTATTGTAATTGATTCTTTGAAGCCTGAGGGTTCGATTGTACGCGTTGATGATACATGAAGATATATAAAGTGAATGTTGCAAGAAAAGAAAAAAAAGAGGATTATGGGAGATATATGGCTCTGTAAAATTTGAGGAAGAGAAAAGACAGAGGAGGGAAGACACATACATAGATTGATAAATCTAAGTGGTTTGGTCAAGACTGAATTGTGCAGAGAGGATTTGAGTTCTTAATCTTTGACAGAGAAGATAAAGAGTTGGTTTGCAGGTTCTTAGTGACAGAGAATGATTTCAGGGTGGTAGGGAGGAGCAAGGGGAGACTATAAAAGTCTCATGTACAAGTTGGTGCTTGTACATCTGGGAGTTGTAGCT
>ML777693.1:1318221-1340214 GCA_009831015.1 Picea engelmannii | reverse complement strand
ATACATTACAGGTACAAAGTTATGATTACTTCAAGTTAGGGTTGTTGACTAATCCAAAACTAGGCATGTGAGACTAAAGAAAAGTTTGATGAAAATGCTAGTCTCTTGTTGTTGAAGTTAAGGAAGGTTTGTAGGAATGTGATTATATACACCAGGTCTATTACAGAGCTACAAATCATATTTGGATTATGAAATTGATGAGGGCTTTTGGTTGAGGTATATGTTGAGTACATGGTTGAGACAAGTAGTTGATGAGTTGGCACATACATGAGGTGTATAGTTGATGATGTCGGTACATATTGATGAGTCATAGTTGATGAGTTGGCACATACATGAGGTGTATATTTGATGATGTTGGTACATATTGATGAGTCATAGTTGATGAGTAATTGAAACATGATTGGTGCATACTTGGTACATGGTTGGATGCACTTTTTTATGGTACAGGTTGATTACAGGTTATTTGGTACACGTTGGTGCATGGTTTATGCACTTGTTTATGGTACAGGTTGAGGTACAGGTTTATGCATGGTTCATATTTGTTGGTACATGTTTACAATGGTATATCTGACAGTGACAGGTTGACAGTGGTTCCAACATTATACTTCTACTTCAGGGTGGCAGAACGGGGCAAGGACAGGTGGTTGTAGCCACCTTCCATTTGTAGCCAGAGAACATAGGGGGTTGTAGCCTCCTTCTGGTTGTATCCATAGAATTGGGGAGTTGGATCTTCCCTCAGGTTGTAGCCTGAGAAACTAGGGGGTTGAAGCCTCCTTCCAGTTGCAGCTGGAAAACAAAGGAAGTTGGTGCTTCCAATGAATGTAATTCTTCAAGACATATAAGAAAAAACATTAAGTGGTTTTCTCCCGATTTGGGTTTCCACGTAAAACACTGGTGTACTGTGTATGTGTATGTTTGTTCATTTGTTCATTGCTTATTTACTCTGCAGTTATTGGATGATAATGCTTCATTGATATAACACTTGGATTATATGGTTAAAAAGTATTAAATTGCTCTATTACTTATTCACCCCCCCCCCTCTCTCAGTAATCCAACAATGTATTAGTATTATGTTTATCATAATATATTATTGGGTGCAAATTTTGGATTGCTAGTAACAACTCAAGTTATGATTAGGAGTTGTGAGTGAAAATATTGAGAGATAGGTGTTAACTCCTTGTTTGTAGCAGGATATTCTTGTATGAAAACCTATCCATGGATTGAATAAAATGATTTATTATTTTTTGGTTTTAGATGTCTATGTATTGAAGTACTCAACTCTTTCATTTGTTATCAACATAGCATGGATCGTGGAAGTTGAACATTTATTTGATGGGGACGCTCAATGTTTATTGTTCTTCTTCATGTTCACATATATGAAACCAAAATTTGTCCTAAATGAGATACCCATCAGCCTATGTGCACCTCCAGCTTCACGGCGTTGAAAGGTCTATGCTCTATCCATAATTATTTATTCTTTGTTAGCCATCATAGCAGTCATTGTATTAATGAAGGGGTTGTAGCATGCTTGGAAAGTTTCTCTTTTCAGTCGTTTCATGAAAGAAAGGAGTACTAACCATTTGGAAGATTCTAAAGGTATTTATAGTCCAATAGAAAACTACCAGATCGAGCCATCACATGCTAGACAAAGTAACCTATCATATCATGATTCATCAATGTTTGAATACTCTTTCTAGCCAATGTCTCCTCTTCGCATCTATTCTATAGGTTTTATGCTATTGCAAAGTGGATCACAATCTTGTTAAACTTTAGAATGGAGGTATTGAGATCAACATATTGAGAAGGATCATAGAGATGGTCTACATTCGTAGAAACTCATGGTAATCCATGGTATTATTCCTTTCTTTATATCAGAATTCTATTCCATGTGGCTACTGGAATAGTTGTAGCTAATATCAATTGCTAGGTATGTCAATTTGCAAATTACTATTACTTCATGGTTGATCAATTACTAGTTGCAAAAACATCATATGAGAGTTCATCACTCTTATAATTATTCATGTAATTATTCATGTTGAGGACAAAAAAAATGGTGTATGTCTCTCTAGCAATTGTACTCTTGGATGTCGCGATCCACAATCCCTAAATATTTTGCAACATTGAATTGTTGTTAAACAACATTTCTATTTTCAACAAAATTGTCATTTCATCGATTTAAATTTTGGGTGGGATACAATCATGGAAAAGTTCACTAGAGTGGAAAAAATTGAGGGTAGGGATTTTCATACTTGGAATGTGAAAACCCAACTACTACTAATAGTAAAATATCCATGGAATGTTGTCAATGACAAATCAATAAAATCAAAAAATGCTTATGAGATCTCTAAATGGACAATCAAAGACAAGAAAGAAATGGATATCATTGGTATAGTGTTATTTGATGCATATATGCATCATATATACCTTTCAAATTATTCCAAGGACATTTGGGAAGCATTGAATAAATTGTTTGGAACATAAACTGGCAGTTCCACAATGACTTTGAAGCAGATATTGTTTTGGATAAGGATGGAAGAAGATGATAGCATGATACAACACATTAGTAAGTTTTTTCCCTTATTGAATCGGTTAGTTGGTATAAAAGTTAAAGTGAAAGATGATGATGCTAAAATTATTCTATTAAATAGCTTTCCTACTAGCTATTCAAACATAGTATTTACTTTGAGAAAAACAACTACTAGTCTATGAAGCTCGATTTCTTCCCTACTTGATGAAGAGAACATAATTAAAAGAGTTGATTTGGAAAAAGAAGAGAAATTAATGTTTGTAAAACACAAAACCAGCCCTGATTTCAAGGAAAATAATCATGAGTCAAGCTCCAAAGTTCCAAAGAAAATATATCTCTATTATTATTGTAAGCAACAAGGATATATCCTCATAAACTATAGAGAGAGAGCATAGGATTTGATTGATGGAAAAATGAAAAACAAATCTTTGGATACTTATGGAAGCAGTTAAGATCAATGGGGTTTTTCAATGTATGAAGAATATCCTCGCCTTGATGGTGAGAAGGAATATGTATATTGATCTAATGAGTTTTTTTAGTGAAGAGTTGTTCTCACTAAAAATAAATTTGTAAATAGTAGAGTGTTTCTCTATTTATGTGTATGATGAATAGTTGGGTGTGTCCCTATTCATACATAGTTGATTTATTTAGTGTGAATAGATGTGTGTGTCCTTGTTTACATATATGTAATGTGTACAAACTAAGTGTGATTCCAATATCATACTACCCTTGTTGGATTGGTGATATGTTCCATCCATGTATGATGTATCAAAATTGAGTTTGTCCTAGTTATTTTATGGAGTGATTCCTTTCCCTTTGGACTATGTCTATACTAAAGAGGAAAATATTGGAAATAATAAGTTAGTATATCATTGCCCAATGATGTATTAGTCTTATTTTTATCATAACATATTATTGGGTGTGTGCATTGGGTTGTTATTCACAACTCAACTTAAGATTAGGATGTGTGTATGAAATACTAAGAGATAGGCGTTAACTACTTGTTTGTAGGAGGAAAATCCTATATAAGAACATCTTCACTGATTGAATAAAATGATTATTGTTTGTATTTTTAGTTGTTTACATAAAATTCATAATTTTCACCATGACAAGGCGGGGTGGAAACCTACAAACAACCAGCAGTTAAAATGGATTAGAACAATAATAAATATTGACAAAAAACATATAAAAGTTATAATACATTACATTTAATGTCCCCTCTGTACCAACATCAAAACATAGTTTGTTGGTCTAATAATTCAATGATCGTAGTGGTATGTAAAAAAATTGCTACAACATATAAGTAACCATGTTTAATTCAAAACAATAGCTACAATAGATCCATAACAACTACTATAGGGGTTCTACGACCATTGCAAATTCAAAACAATATCTATAATAGATATGTAGCAATTTTTACAAAAAACTATTCTACAACCAAATATCACAAGGTTTTTATAAAACTAAGAGAACAATTCATTACCCAACAAGAGGATCTTCTAGGTTAAACTATTGAATACGGAATAAGGTTGAATTGATAACACATTTCCATGATTATAACAATTATGAATTGATGGTGGGTTTATTCACTTCCAAGGATGACAATACTAAGGATTAAGGTTTACTATATTCATCATTGTACTTTTCTTTAGACTCTGGATCTTGGGTGGTTTAGAACCCATGTTTACAATGGATTTGGAGCCTCCATGAGTTCAGAAGCGTAGCTACAATGTATCTGTAGCATTTTCTATAGTGGGTAAACAACCACTATCAATTCAGAACAACAGATTTGTAGCAACTACTAAAACAAATATGCAACCATTATGAATTCAAAACAACAACTATAGAATATTTGTATCAATTGCTACAACTAACTATTTTGCAACCAAATCTCACAAGGTTCTTATAAAGATAAAAGAATAATCCATTACCTAACTAAGTTGAGTAGATATTTTAGGTTAAACTATTGAACAAGGATTGGTTAAGGCAAGGTTCAACCATCAAGAATCCTTTCTAAATAATTTAAGGAAATGCATATTCAAAATCATATTCTTAAAACAAATAGAAATATGCTCGAGTAGTTGATATGCACAGACAAGAAAAAGGTTCCAAAATTCTATTTTTTAGAGAGAGCTTCTCAACAATTTAGATAAATAGATTATTGGAGACATTACCTACCCTACATCAATTTTTTTTCTACGATCAACCTACAACATAAACACTAGTATATTAATTTGATAAAATATGAAACAAGATAAGACTAATGCAAATCATATTTGAACAAAATATTCAATAAATAATGACAAAAATTGTAAGATATAATTACTTTTTTCCTTAATTTAGTTTAGATCATAATAGATCAAATGTGTCATTTAGAAAAGACTTTTCTGGAATACCATGGCCATATTACAATGGAAAATAATTACCTATAAAACTTGCTAAAGAAGGAATATATTGGTGCAAAAATTGGAATTTCTAGTTATGATAATGTGACATTAAGTTCATTTGAAAATAATTTGGCAACATTTATTTACTTGATTTTTATTCACATACAACAACAAAAAATTTCAAATTGGGGCAACTTTCAACATAACATAGCTTTCGACTTTTCAATTTTCAATAGATGCAAGGTTATATTTCCATATTTGATATGATTTTTAATGCAAATTCATGCACAAATAATTAACATTGAAACATATTCCTAAACATTCATCAGTGAAGTAACTTTATTATATTCCTAAACATTTGCATTGAAATATATACAATTAGTTTCTCCATAGGTACACCCTAGTGGTTGAGATTATTCATAATGTGGCACAAGTTCAAACTATGCATCTTCAAAATCGAAATGAGTGCCACGATCATAGGTTGGGATGGGTGTGACGTTCATGGATGTATCACCACTTTTCCTTGTAATGGAACTTGATGACTAAGAAATTTATTTGCGTTAAATAGTCGAGTTGAAATGATACCATGGAGTACTTGTAATCTTCTTAGCCACAATATTTTATATTTTGAGAATTCTCTTCCAGTTGGAGATAAGAAAATAGGTGTCAAGGAGGATGGTAAGAATTTCATTGGTGGACTCGACAAATATGGGAATGATGAATGTATTGGTGCACAGGGAGTTCAAAATCATGTCTGCAATTAAATTGGTTTTCGTTTCTCATTATCCATGGTTAATGACAATGGTGAGGAGATGCATTGGATCAACATAAAGATCAAAAGGAGGGAAATCTGCATAATAGGAATCCAACGGGAATTCATTCATCATGACTTGGTAGATTTGCATCTTTTATTATAATTTTTTATTGCAAAATGTTTGAAAATATTGCTCAAGGTGTTTCATTTGAGCCCAGTTTGGTGGAATCATGGAGGAAAAATCCATTTCTCTAGTGATACCATTAACTAGATTGTTTTCATCCATTCAACTTTTGATTTACACAAAAACCTCGAATGAACCAAAAACTGACCTAAATTCTTGAATCAACTCTACAACATAAACACCAATATGTTAATTAGATAAAAGATGTCTAAGATAAAACTATTGAAAATTATATTAACACACAATCAGTAAATAACAATTGTAAATTGTAATTGATCAACAACTCCTTCCCTGCAACTATTATCACAAACCACAACTTTATTTCCATCACACCCCTAAAAAATGAAATTGGGTATCTTGTCAATGCTTCTAGGATGTGAACTATTTATGAACCTTGGAACATCCCCCGCCCCCCCTCTCTCTCCTCTCTGTAAACAATAATTGTAAATTGTAATTGATCAACAACTCCTTCCCTGCAACTATTAGCACAAACCACAACTTTATTTCCATCACACTCGTAAAAAATGCAATTAGGTATCTTGTCAATGCTTCTAGGATGTGAAATGGATGTCCAAGTCAAGAGGTGGACTTGGTTCCTAGTTTTTCACATAATGCATGTATCTCAATGGCACTTCATTTTCTTTGTCAGTCTCATTATCATAAGAGCATGTACTTCCTTCAGTAAGAAACACGTCAATACGTTTTTTAATTTTTCTTCTAACATTACCACCTCTAGTTGATATCAACCTATTAACTGATGTTTCCCCTTCCTCTCTTTCTTCAAAACTACCATCACTATTTGAATAAATATCTAACATATATCTATTCAATTGTTCTTTCCCATGCATACAAATATATTAACAATGATTCCACAATTTGGTGGCCAAAACACATTTTGAGTACAAATTAAGCTCGACATATGTCACCTTAAGGGTGACATCAATGCAAAGGCTCTTTATGATTTAAGGTAAATCCTAGGAGAATTTCAAGCATCAAATTCAACAAAAATTGAAAATGTCTCGAAGAAACACCCTTTACCTAGCAATTTTATTTTCCATATTAATTCATAAATACCTAGTTGGTATCACCACTTCTTTACACCACTAAGAGGAGTGAATTTGATATTAGCAAATTTAAATTTCCTTACAAAAAGATATATTGGTTTGTATCTAAGGTATTTGGAGAAATAAATACCACATTCATGTCACATTACATGCTCTACCTTATCAAATGTATCTCCACCCATGTTATCAAATTCATTTGGCCCGAAATTCCAATAACCATAATGTTAATAGTCCTCTAAATTACCCCAATATATGTCATTTGATATGGTTTCCTATGTTTTTTTATTTCTTATCATACAAAGATACTCTAGGAATGTTAGTAAAATTAATGGTGTACAAGCTTCACACCCTAGTGAGATAATGGTATCCATATGCCTAGAAATATAATTATGTCAATGACATCTATGTGTTGAACAACCATTGCTTTTTCAAAATCTTCAAGTGCTTGGAAAATAGGTATCCAAAAATATTAGCAAATGAGGTAAACGAGGCTCTCAAAGATAACCATGGCTCATTTTCCATGACTCATTTCCTATTGTCGACCTTTTCAAAATAAACAATGAAACTCTTGGCATAACAACACACGATTCCTTTGTCCAATTATCATTATTCAATGCATGAGGGTTGTTCTAGTTGGCCATTGATTAATATATTTTCTAATTAAGGATTTTTCTTTAGGTTTTGAAGTTGTATCAACAATCATTGAAATGAACCTAAAAATCTTGAGTATTTTATGATCTTTCAATAGTAAACATTCTTATAGATAAAAAAACTAGAGCTTGGACATAGGTTGTGGACATTTGATTTTGATATCATGCAAGGAGAATACACATAGGTCTAGATTATAGGCCCTTAGTTTATATAAATGAATAAGTGATGGCCATCCACAGAATGAATCAACACCAAGAAAGCTCAAATAGGTCGGTAACTTGAGGAATTGGTTGGAGTAAAGACCCAACAACAACTATGGAACATTAAACAACAAATCCAATGACATAAATTACATGAAAGTAAGATGAGGGGAGGTGGTTTGTAATTTCATGGAAACCTTAATGAAAATGATGCAAGACAACCATGGTTGAGGAATTGAAGGATTTTGGGAGGAAACATGTGGAGGTCCAAGTGACTAATCATTAAATGAGATCTCTATTAACCATAACACAACAAATATACCACCTCTTCCCCCTCCATTTTCATATCAAAATCAACATCAAGATATGATTGTGGAATCATTTATTTAGGCATCATTTGAATCCCATGCTACACTGAGATTTTAAGATTGTGGTACCCTACGGCCAACGATTGTTGCTTCTTGTCTCTTCTCTAGGTGATTTTTCTCTTCTCCATGTCCAGGGTCACCTTGGTAGTAAGTGGGGTCACCCGATAGTGAGTCTGCCTCTTCTCTAGGTAGCAAGTGGTTGGTCACTCAAGATCTATGAATGAGTTGCATGGGATTTTTGGGCACTATGGTAAGAATGTTAATATGTGTGTGTGTGTGTGTGTGTTATATGGAATAAAGGTTAAATATGTTGGTTGTTAGAGGTTGTAATATGTAAGTGTAAAATAATTAATTTGGGTGTTATAAGTGTTAGAGGTTAATTAGGGGTTATAGGCGTTATATGGGTTAGGTGTTACAAGGGTTACAAGGGTTTCAAATTGGGATTTAGGGGTAGAAAATTAATTAAAATTAACAAATCATAACGAAATCAAAGAAAAATTATACGGGTTGAAACTATATTTGATGTTGAATCTAATAGTATCAGGTCTAACTGCAAATTAGTAATAATTCATAGGATCCGCTCCTTCCAAGGTTGAAGAAATTTGGAAAAAATATTTGATGGTCTATTTCAATAATGTTTGTAGGTTTTCAACCAAAATAATAATTTGACTTGAGTTATACTAGCAATTTCTTTCGAGGTCGAAGCTCTTTTTGGATATAAGATTTTGGAGCTTGACATTCTACTTGCAAATTATTTTGAGATTATACTTATAGTACACCCCTTGCATGGGTTAAACTAGATTATGATTACCATGTGATTTTATTATCATGGGGAGGTGCATAGGTTAGAGAATGCACTATGAGGTGCAGATGTTAGAGAATGCCCTATGGGGAGGGTTGTTTCAAATTATGATTACCATGTGATTTTATTATCATGGGGAGTCACATATGTTAGAGTATGCATTGTGGGGAGAGTTAGATCAAATTATGATTACCATGTAATTTGATTATCATGGGGGATGTGTAGATGTTGTAGAATGAATTGTGGGGAGGTGTAGATGTTAGAGATTGCACTGTGGGAAGGGTCAAATCAAATTATGATTACCATATGATTTTATTATCATGGGGAGGCACATATGTTAGAGAATGCACTAGGGGGAGGCATAGATGTTAGAGAATGCATTATGGGGGTTAGGGGGATATAACATATTATGGTTACCCTATAATTTTATTATCATGGGGTAGCATGGATGTTAGAGAATTCACCGTGGGGAGGGTTGGATCAGATTATGATTTCCATGTGATTTTTTTATCATGGGGAGGTGAATATGTTGGAGAATGTGATAAATTATAAATAAGAACAACAACAATTGATAAAACAGAAAAAAGAACAACAACATGGTGGAAAAGGCATAATAGCCAACCCTCAATTATTCACTCCAATGTTACATATTTATAGTACAATGGGTGATGCCACCTCATAGAGAGATTTGCTCTAGATCCTAAAATCATGCATGATGACTAGGCTAGGCAATCTTAACTAACTCATTAGTCATCACTTGAGGATATATTACTAATATCCTAAATGAATAATACAAATATAGGTGACAATTTAGACTTAGTGATTGGTAAAGGTAAGCATTAGGCTAACAATCCCCCCTCAATCACAAGTCCGATCAATAATACCAGCAATAAAGCATAAACTTGTATCAATTCCAAGTATTCATACTGAAACTCCTGTGCTGAGCCTCAATGAAGAACTGCCTGGAAAAACCGCCAATCTGGATGCTGAACATGTTCATTTGAAATGAACTGGAAGAGAGCTGAGATATGGAAGTGAACAGCTGCAATATCTGAACATTTCTTGATTGCTTGACAATTTGATCATTTTGCCAAGTATTTTAGCTAGAAGAATCTGATGTCTTCTGCTAATTGGTGAACAAGTAGTATCACCATTCTATTATCAGTGTATCACTAAAAGTGCTCTCTGAATCTGTGGTTTGGGATAACCACTGACCAAATGATACCATGTATCTGATGGTTTTTTTTTGGATAACCACTAACCAATCTTGACACTTTTAGGTGTCCATCAACATCCCAATGTATAATGTGTATGATTCAATTGCAAGTCATTGAACCAATATCCTTTCAAAGCCTGTTATCTCTGGAAAATCTCACAATGTAATCATGTGAGCCAGGATGCATGCAAATATTTTACTTAATGTAAACTCCAATCTGATGAGAGCGAACCAAGAGAAGTGAATCATCTTCTAGTCTGACACATCCCTGAAAAATGCCTGACAACTCAATCAAATGCCAAGATGCAATGCAGAAGGATCCTCTTGTCCTCTACTAGGTCAAATGACCATCTATGTGAACCAAATGTTCACATCATTGCTCTCAAAATCAAAATCTATATGATTCAACTTAAACTTATTGAACCATAATTCTGCCAAAGTCTATCATCTACAGACCGCAGTTGCCCATTTGGAAAATTTCATGCCCATCTGGCATATTTGATGTTTTTTATTGTCGAAACTTTCTATTTGACAACCATCCTCAATTCCATAATCAATTCCCCCCTTTTTCAGTTGAAAGGAGAGACCACAGGTGGTTTCATGAACCATCGTCACTGGAATTTTGAACTCCCCCCCTTAAGGTGCATGAGAGTTTCATCATTGTACTCCCCCCTTCTAGGATCAAGAGTGTACCATACTTGTTCCATTTGAGTACAACACAAAGTGGGCATGCATAAAAAGCCACATGTTATCTCATCCCGTGAGGGCCATGCTCAAAAGCTACGCCATAAGGGGACCACTTATGTGAGGTACAAAAATGTTATGTGATAAAATATTGGTCTTTACTTGAGATTGAATTCTACGGTAAGACTTATATAATCACTTGGTTGTTGATGACGATTTCCAAGGATCAATCCACTCATAGTGAATTTTCAATCTTGCAAGTTTCTTCAGTGTTGAACATCTGTCTGAAGAATGGTTATGCTTGCCACAATGCTGGCAAGGATGGAGATCAAAACATTGATTCTCCTTTTGACCAACTCGATTACAATGTTGGCACGTATCATTCTGATGCTAAACTTGAACAGGTGAAGTTGAAGCTTCTTGAAGGAATCCGACACTTTGGAACTTGATTGGTCTGGAATAATCAAGAATATGAAAGGTGACTTCCTTGCCATATCCAAGTCCTGTTCTATTCTTGTTGTAAATGATTTCTTCCCAAGGTCTGATGATGGGCTTGGAAAGAGTATTCCGAACCTGTTGCTTTGAACTCCATGGAAGTGGATTTACTGCATGTTGATGCATCATTGAAAGGTTTTCTTTACTGAAATCAAAAGAAAACTATTGAATTGTAGGTTCATGAATAGATTCAACTTCGTCTGAAACTGATTCTGAAGTTGTATCACTGTGTTGTTCCTTCACTGACTATTGATCAAAATCATCATCATCAGCATAATCATAGAGAGGGTTGTGATGAACAAAAACTAGTTCAGAACACTTCATTGGCTGTTGATTTTTGAGATCTATCAACCCATCATTCAATAGCTGAGATAGATATTGAAGAAGTCTAACTTTATCTTGCGTCACTTGAAAACAAGTTAGCACTGATTGAAGAGTTTTTTTGTTCAATATCACTGTGTTGTCTTCAGTGGTGTTTATTAGAATGTTCAGTAACTCTAATAATTCAAGACTTCGAGCCATTTCAAAAACACTAAATGAGGTCTCCTTGTGAAGGTAGATCCTGATTACAGAAGAAGGCTCGGCAGAAAAGGCTTATCTGCAACTCGCTCACTTGAATCGCTCGCTTGAACTTCACGCTTGCTTTATATTCATGCTCACTTGAACTTGCTTCCAGGAAGTTGAGGATGTCGGTTACCACAGAAAATGCATCCCAAAGTATTACAATGATTTGAGTTTCAAGTACTCATCCTTGTCAATTATGACTCAAAATGACTCTAGGGTGTCGGGCTCAGCCAAAAATGCACCTTATGACAAATTCCATTCAACTCAACTTGATTTTAAAAAGACAAGTAAATTTACAAAAGGACAATTTGCAAGTTACAATAAATCCTGATTAAGTAATCTTACAACAAACATTGTTTGCAAGTTACAATTTAACTTCAAATGCTCCATGATGTGTTGAGTTCGAAAACTTTGATTTGCCCATTACTAATGTAGTTGACGACTTGAATGCTTGAGAATTCTCTTCATATATGTTTGATCATATGTGCTTTGATTGCTTATACTTCACTAGCGTTAATTGTGTGCTTGAATTAACTTGCTTGGAAGGCCATGTGTGTATTTCCGTATGACAAATTGTAAGTGTAGTTATGTCAAAAATAGACATAAAACATTATGAAAACATTCAAGGAATCATTCACCATCACACACAATGCAAGGTGTTCCTAAGATCCCCTTATTCAATTTCGGGCGGATCTAGGACACAGGCAAAAAGACTTCAGTTTATTATGAATTCCCTTGTGATCACAATACAAATAGAAGCCTTCAATGGTCTTCATGTCCCAACTTATAAGAAGATCTTTATAACTCCTTTTTACAAATATTTTGGCAAGCAAGCTTCAATTACCCCATTTCAATTTTGTAACAAATACACGAACCTCATCGATTTTAAGACTAGACTTCAAGCTTCTTCAATTTCACTTTCACAATTCCTCAACTATACTTGTCAAAATAATTTTTCTTGTCAAAGGTTCTCCAAGTTTAAAACACGATCAATAATCATCAGTGATCTAAATAAACCTCCACTTGGCAAGCTTGAAGAAGATATTTGGTTTTCGCCACTACAACAATTGTGGCCAAATGTATTGGAAGTTAGAGAAACAAGGATTCAATTTCAAACGCCTCTTTCATATTCTCTTGGCACATGGGTTGTTGACCTAAACCGAGTGTCAAAGCTCCACAATTTTGGGATCAATTTTTTGTTGTCGATAGAGTTCATATGAAAACCACCCACTCGATTTCATATAAATCGTGACTATACCTGGTGCGTTCTGAGAATGTGCTATTTCCCAGACAACTAACAAACCCCAATCAATTGGGGCATCCCTCAATAACTTTCCATGAGTTTGATTCCACCTTTTTTATCAACATGGACTGCGATCTTCAGATTATTACAACAAAGAATGAAATTTACAAGACCTGTGCTCTTGGCATACCCACGAACAAAGGGTTTCTTGACTTCAATTTCATCCGAAAATGAAATTATGCATTGGCAAAGTGCTACTTACCAAATTGAACAACAATATCAGGACCTCTTTGCTGGAAGACTCCAAAGAACTCCATATCGAAATTTCTCAAATCCTGAATGTGCAAACTTAACACGATTTCAAACCCTGATCTCACTTTGTGTCTGGATCACCGATTTCATCTGATGATCAATGCAAGGTTCTTCACACAATTTAAACTTGGAAACTGCACAAACAATTCTTGGAACTAGAAATTGCTTGAGAATACAGATTGGTGGAAGCCTTTCCTTACTGTCTGATGCATAGCGTCTCCATCTCCAGAATATTACAGATCTTTGGAAGCCTTTCCTTGTTGTATGATGCGTAGTGTCTCCATCTCCAGAATATTACAGATCTGTGGAAGCCTTTCCTTTATGTCTGATGCGTAGCTTCTCCATCTCCATTTTCGTCGCAGCAGTCCACACGCACCATGCAACATCTCTCTTTTCGGGTATCATATAGTGCAGCTAACTGGTCAAAAGAAGACCAAATTGCACCAAAAAGGCATCGATTTGAGGCACCTGATTCGAATGTATCGGTTCCAATCTTGCTCAAGTCCTTGTCTGTGTTTTATGATAAACACAGAGGTCTCAGGTTCGATTCTCTGCGATGTCAATCCTCCTCGGCATCCACGGCTGTTTCGAAGGACCTCTCAACACAGGCAAGGTGCCACATGTGGACTGTAGCTTTGAATGGTGAAGGAATGGCTTCTCTTTACAGAACTCGCAGCTCATGCAAACATAAATAATATTAATACAATTCCAGATCGCAGATTGCAGGTAGCCTCTTTAACAATGACGACTTGATTGAATCTGGATCTTGTTGACCAAATTTATGAGAGGATTTGTCACACGTGAACACATTTTTCAACATCTGGAGCATTTTTACATGAAGTCACGGCCAAGAGATCGCACCAAACAAGAATGTATTCCTGATCCTCCAATTTATCCATTTTTGGTGAGATCTTATCACGATCTTTATTGAGCACACCAAGTCAGAAATAACAAATGTTGATTTTGTTTTCATGCAGATCTCAGAGAGTTGGATGTGGGAGTTTCCTACAACAAATCAGGAAAATGTGATTATCACGGATCTATTCCTTTATTCTCCTTCACACCCTCGATGCAAGTCGTTTAACGATGATAGAATATAGACAACAGCTCTATCATTCCATTGGCGAGTTTGGCAGATACTCGGTGGCTCTTAGTCTTTTAACAAGTGGGATCTTCACCAGCAACGATGTCAAAGAAAACCCTCGTCTATTTGAATGCAATGAACAGTTCAGTCATATAACAACAACATTTTCTTCTTCATGACACATACACTACTTTGTAGGGCTTCAATGATTGGGCAATACGACACGATCTTTCATAGCGATGGCTCCTTTACACTCCACCTTCGCTTGATTTGCTTCGAATATGGCAGTGGTTCTCTTACAAGACACACAGGAAACACACACTAATTAATCACACAACAACACACTCTACTCTACATGTGTACAAAGATTAAACTTAGATCTCTTTCATCTTCTTGAGCCCTCCCAGGAGGGAGTGAGGCTCTGATACCAATTGATAAATTATAAATAAGAACAACAACAATTGATAAAACAGAAACAAGAACAACAACATGGCTGAAAAGGAATAATAGCCAACCCTCAATTATTCACTCCAATGTTACATATTTATAGTACAATGGGTGATGCCACCTCATAGAGAGATTTGCTCTAGATCCTAAAATCATGCATGATGACTAGGCTAGGCAATCAACTAACTCATTAGTCATCACTTGAGGATATATTACTAATATCCAAAATGAATAATACAAATATAGGTGACAATTTAGACTTAGTGATTGGTAAAGGTAAGCCATAGGCTAATAGAATGCACTATGGGGAGGTATGGACATTATAGAATGAACTATGGGGAGGTGTGGATGTTAAATAATTTACTGTGAGGAGGGTCAGATTAGATTATGCCATGTGATTTTTTTATCACGGGGAGACATGAATGTTAGAAAAGGTATTGTGGTGAGATTCATATCATATTTATTATTACCATGTGATTTTTATCATAAGGAGGTGTAGAGGTTAGATAATGCACTATGTGATGTGGATGTTAGAGAATGCACTATGTGGTGTGGATGTTAGAGAATGAACTATGGGGAGGCGTGCATGTACTTAGATATTAAAATGTGATGTTATTACCATTAGAGGTGCATATGTTAGAGATTTCACTTTCAAACATTATCACATCATTATATTTCCTTTCCTTTTATTTTGATTTTTGTTTTTCTAAGAAGTTTTTTCTATGTTAATTTTATGGTTGGTTTTCTTTGTTGGATAGGATATTAGGCTTAACTTATAGTACACCCTTTGGAAAAGTCAAATCAGATTATGATTACCATTTGAATTTATTATTGTTGGGAGGCATGGAGGTTAAAGAATGCATTGTCAAACATCATCGCTTCATTATCTTTCATTTCATATGGTCGTCAGTTTCTCTTTTCTAGAGATAGAAAAATAATTCAATTTAGGGGGTGGGGAATCATGCATATCTTGTCATAGGTTCCATATGTCTTATGATGTACCCTATCCAATGTATTTCATAGCTAATGATGATTCACTCGATATAATTATCATGTGCTCTTTATCTTTTTTTAAATTGTCACCACCTTGTTTGAATTTATGACATAATACTCAACCACCATTACATGGTATGTCCCTATGTGTCGAAATGTCTTATCCAAATTAATTTGGAAATTACCCATAACCATCATCTTCCTTGTTACTTTTGTTGTAATTGTTGTAATCGATTGCTACTAAACCTTCATTGTAGAACCCATTATCTCTTCCTTTTTGTAGCAATGGGGGGTCTAACCATGTGACATGAACCAATAGGAACCATCATGTTGTAGAAAAAACTATAAGAAATGAGGATTCTTCAAGAAGAGGAGTGGTTGACACACTTTGAGTACATTTAAGGGTTCAATACTAACATTTCTTTTGAATTTGCACACACATGCTGGAAAAATATAGCTATGGTAAGAGGTTTATGTATTTGAGTTATAGAAATCATCATTTCTTAGGTAATAGGCCTATAAAAGGAGGGATAGAATTGGTTTGAGTGTTGCACTATTTCCAACAGTGCTCGGTTGTATTTTCGGTAGGAAATGAAAATATGGAACATATAGGTAAGGGGGCTAAGTGATCTTATCTGAGGAAACCTTGGTTTGAAGTTGCATATTATATTCAGAAGTACCTTACTTGTGAAGGTTGATACAATTTATTGTACATATACATTTTTAATCTTTTGACTCATTTGTGACATCGTTTCCATCTTATCAATGTCCCATTTTTTAGATTTTATCTCTATAGTTGATGGCACGAATGGTGAGAACACAAAGGCACCCCAATTTTTTTTTATTTTATCACGCGTTAATCAAGTTACTACTAGTAGTATATTTTCTTTCGCAGTTTAGTTGAACTTGGAAAGAGTTCATTGTAAGGCATGGAGCAAAGGAAACAATCAATGAGGGCCAAGTACATGTTACAGGGTATGAACAAGAGGAAACAATAGAAGAAGGACAAACAGAGGTTGTGGGTGAATAATTCACTTAAGAAATAGGCCCTAGCCACTATAAGATCAAAGACCTTGAAAATTCCCGACATGAGACGTCCACTTTTGTCATAAATAAATGTAGCACGAGTAGTGTTGTTGTTGTTCAAGAACATGCTAAACAAAGAAGAACTAGATCAATTAGTTTTATTTAAGATGTTTCCATGAAATATAATGAAGAGACAAGGCAAGCTACTACTACAGTACTTGTTTCCATGAAATCTACCGAGGAGTCAAAGAATGCCATTACTATGGAAGAAATTGATGTGGGATCTCGAATTCATAGGAGGAAGAGGAGAGTCAACCAAGTTTTTGGTAAGCATATGTGTTGGGTCTCTTTTTTTATGCCTCCAATTACCTTATCTTGTCCTCTATCTTGAATATATTTACCTCATACATATGCACCATTTTCCTATTTTCTTCAAAGACATGTCTTTTAGCCATTCTTGGGTATACATGAGGTAACTTATGTTTAAATCATGATTTATGATATTTCTTAATAATTGGAATTAAATGATTGATGTTAAATTCTCTCTAATTACCTTGGTTGATTTAATAAGATCTTATGACACAACTCCTACTTATCCAGTATCCATTTCGGTGTTCATTTGGTATTCAATTCGTCTGGTACCTATTTCCGTGCTCATCCTATACCAATGTATTTGACTGTGCGCATCTGGTACCAATATTTTTGTTCCACCTGTGCGCCTCTGGTACCAATTCCACATCTACAGGCTTTGTTATTTGAATGAGTTTGCTTTCGATGGGTCCGAGGAAGTTATTGGTCAGATCATCTTTTGTTTGTTGTAAACTAATATATGCTTCATCCTCATGCACTTTGTTTCATGAGGATGAAGCCAACTCCATGAAAAATGTTATATTGGCCAATTGTAATATTAATACACTCATTTGATATTATCTCAAGGTATTGGTTGTAACAGTTTTTTCTCTTTAAGAAGAGGGACCTGTAGATGATAGATATACAGAGATTAAGTAAAGCATTGTTATGTTGGAGATATGATTCATGAGTAAATTGTTTTGTAAACCTGCTTTTGAAGTAATGATATGAGTTACAGTTTAGGAAATTGATGTGTTTGATAAAGTTCTCCATTCTGTAAGTTTCTTTGAGATTCATGTTTGGCATGCCAAGGGCCCACTGATCCAACCAAGGTAAGCTTCTTTGTAACTATTGTGAGAATGTAATTTTGTTTGTGTGTGAGTGAATCAATTTCATAGTTTAATTGTAAAACATTTAGTATAATTTCATTTATGTTGTGTTTCAGTAATACGTTTGATAATGTGCAATATAGGTTTGTGATAATTTTGTAGATGTTCATAATTTTTGAGTGAGCATTGATTATTCTTGTGTGTGTGAACAATCATTTGCTAAGTTGTGTGCTTAAATGTTTGTTTCTATTTTGCAAGTAAAGGAACAATTAAGATCCCATAATTTACCCTACATGGACCATTAAATGGAGAATATTAATACAACTAGTGTTTCCTGTATAGGAACAAAGAGTTTCTTCCTGAATTGGTTAAGTTATGAGTGATTCCCTTTTGAATACTGTGTGCAGAAAGTTGATTGCAGTTTACTGGAAATTAGTTGCTACATGGGACAGAGTCAAAGTCCATATTTTTATTTCAAGAGCGTGTAAATGGACAGATTCATTACTTGAGCAAGAACCTTTAGATCACATGCTTGTTGGATTCTATTTATGATATTTTCTTTCTGACCTTTAAGTTGTGTGAGGAAGATAGATTGAAAATTGTGAAACAAAGTATTGGTTTTGAGTGTTTCTTATTTAGGATATACTCATCAGACATAGGAACTTATCTGTTATCAGCAAATATAGTGTAACAACTCTGTTGATTACGAATCCAAGTCGATAATTTATGTTTCGTAATATATTATACATATAATTGCACCAACATTTTGGCGCCATTGTCAGGGAGTTGTAAACGGTAATAGGTAGTATTTGAATTACATTTATTTAATGGTTTTGGATTAGTTTTAAGGATGACCTAAGGGCAGAGAGAAGATGGTAAGACGTGAGGGAAGAGCCCACGCATCCACTTTAGTGGGTTTGTTCCAAAGTTAGGTTGTCTTCTCCTTTTCACGCAGAAGTGTTTTTCTTTTAATGCAAGTGTGTTTTTCCTTCTTTTATGCAAAAGTGTGTTTTTATTTATGAAAATTTAGTTTTATTTATGATGATATGACTTGTGTGAACCGATAACCTGGTGACAACAAGGTCCCAGTAACGCAAGGAGTTCAAGTTTGGTGTTTTTTATTTTTGCAAATAGTTTTAATTTCTTAGTTTTAAAATTCAGATCTTTGATGATAAATCATTTTAGGGGTGTTGTAAGAACCCTCGAGTACTAATTTGTGTTGAGAGACATGGATCATCAACCAGCTAGAGTAATTCATGGATGATCAAGAGCTTGAAGAATGTTCCTCCAAGAACTTTCTCACATTTTAGCAGCAGTTGGGATATCTGCCTCTTAGGAAGAGCATATCTTGACAGCAGTCAAGAATTTATTTGTCTCTCCACAAGAATATTTAGAAGTCCCTTCGGATTCCTCTTGTCAATTTGTTGAGGAAACTAAATAATCATGGATATAATTCAATGGAGAGAAACCATTGGAACCTGAGATTGAGGAATTCTTATCATACCTCTCAACAGATCATGCATGTACTCCAAAGAACAATCATCTTGAAGAAGATAATTTGCATAGCATGGAAAAGGAGGACATGTCGTGTGACCTAAACAAAGAAGGGAAACAAGAACATCATGATACTATTGAAAGATGGTTCCAATTAGTTATCAGGTCACACAAATATTTTACTTTTCATTATTGTTTGATCTCATCATCAAAGCAGTTCGTCCTTCATACTCTGTTATGCATTAAAACTTATCTTTTAAACCCGAGTATGAATATATTTCTAACCTTGTTACGCACATGGCTTCACTGGAAGTATTCCTATACTTGAAGGACATTTTCTTTTGTCCAATTAGAGTAGGATAATAAATAAATGTTGCATATAAGTGAAATGTGTTGGCAAATGTTTAACAAGAAGAATGTACAAAAGATTGTTGGCATGTTGCACAGGCAGCGTAAGCTTGTCATTGATGGCAAGTACAACATTAAAGATGACAGGCAAACAGAAGACAAGTTCAGAGAGGTGAATGATCGAAAACAGTGAGTTCACGCAGCGAGAGACGTTAGATTTGGTGCAGAGTTGTCGACTGTCGTCAGATCTGCGGAAGTTGCACGGAGGATAAGTTCCCATGAACAAGAGGAGAGGCTTCATCGAAGAATCGGGAATCGGAGTTTCACGAGTCTCGTGCACAATTACAACGAAAAATCTGAAATCACAATATGTGATTTCGCGATTTGATCTCAGTCGTTAAAGTAAGCATGAGATATGGACCATTGATTTTCTTCACCGGAGAATCGGGGATCGGGATTTTATAATGTCCAATTCACTTGACATCGAAAACTCCGAAATCGCGATATGCGATTTCGCGATTAGATCATAGTCGTTAAAGCAACATGTGATCCAGACCATTGATCCAACTCACGACAGTAGACCACGTCATCTAGGGACACATGGCACAACCAGGGAATGACAGGTGTCAGGCAGATTCAACACTTCAGGCACATGTAAGTCACGAATCAGAGTGACACGTGGCAGGATATAACACGTGTCAAACCACGTGTGACGTCAGCAGAGGCATCGGCGATCGGGACTTTGAAATGACAAAGTCACTTGACATCGAAAGTCTCAAAATCCCAGAGGGATCGGGACTGTCCATCTGAGGGACAGGTGTCGAAGATCAAGGCGCCATCGGCATTTTGTTCATCCGGAAATCGGGGATCCCGTTGACAAGAGTCTTGTGCAATTTAGAATCGCGATCCGCGAAACCCCGATGAGTAGGGACCAGATGTCAGCACAACAACGAAGGAGGACGGTGGCGTAGTGGAGGCTAGCTGTCAGAGATAAGGATGCGGTCACGGGTAACGGTCACGTGAACCAGGGTCATCCAGGAGGGATGAAGCGCATCGCGAATCGGGAAATCGTGAATCCCATGGACATAAACATTATGTCATCGTAAACGCCGAAACCCCGATAGAGAGACATAAGGTTGTGGTCACAGCCCTTGGTCACGGGATTTGTAAGTGACTAAAACTATGAATGTTGAGAGCACCGAAGTCGCGATATATGAAATCCCGATTTGATCTGAACCGTTGGATCAAGTATTGATCGCAAGGCTACTGTTGCATGCAACAGTGAAACTACTAGAAACCACTGATGGTTTTAGCCAGAGAAGCTGAAGAGCTAACATGTTGATCTCACAGAGCACTCGAGAGGTGGAGGAGATTGGCACAGTTGAAGCATGCAGAGGAATGGAGAACATTGCATGCACAAAGTGTACAGAAGCTATAAATACACGGTACAGAGAAGAGATTTCGTTGTTGTTGTTGTTGGAATTTGAGGTTGCTATTGGTGGTTGCTGTTGCTATGGGAGTTGGCAGTGATTGTAGCTGGTGAAGGTGATTCATGTGCGAAGAAGAAGGAGAGTACAACAGCTGAAGTCAAGGGAAGAGGATCTGTGCAATAAATGGGTATGGTGCACAGAGCTTAAAAGGAGAAGAACAGATAGCGCAAGTGAGCTGAGCAGAAAGGAAATGAGGCAGACAAAGAAACGAAATGAAGCAGAATAGTGATAAGTCAGGTAAGCCATCTTCGAACATCATATCACTGCAATAAATTCAGTAGCAAAGATTTATATTTCAGGGTGGTTGGGAGGAGCTAGGGAGGACTGGTGTCCTCAAAAGTTCAAGTGGGTGCTTGAACACAGGGAGTTGGTGCTTCCTTCTAGTTGGTGCTAGAGAAACCAGGGAGTCGGTGCTTCCTTCTAGTTGGTGCTAGAGAAAACAGAGAGTTGGTGCTCTCAGCAAGTTGCAGCTTGCTAAACAG
>ML777693.1:1268711-1311260 GCA_009831015.1 Picea engelmannii | reverse complement strand
CCCCCCCCCCTCTCAGTTGTCCAACAAAATGCAACCTATCTTTCATACTTTTCATAAATGGGAATGCCAGAAGTTAACAAAGCAATCAATTTAAGATCTTTTGTTCTTCTAGTATATTTCTTTCTAAAAGTTATGAAAATTTTGTTTGGAATTTTATGAGAAGGTAATCTCTTCATCCTCCGAATGCACACATAATATAGGAAGAGTATTTTCAAAAGCGGAGAAGGCATCCTTGTCAACGGAAGATAACACTTAAGGGAGTACTTCATGACCTATTTCCTCAAATTTCTTCTTTTTCCTTAAGTTGTTAAAAAAAAGATGCATTCACGCTTTATCATTAACTATCTATTTTAAGACCACTATTTCACAAGGATGATCGATTAAGTGATCTTTCTAATATAAATTGAAACTAAATGTTAATTCTAGACTGTTTTATTGGTAGCTAATAATTTTTGGTCAAATAAATCATGAATAATGCATGCATTGTTCAACTTTTGACATTTTCCCCGAATTTTCTATTGTAAGCATGAATAAAAATCTAGTTTTAATTAGTTCTACTGGTTTGTTTTTAGCAGTTGTTTGCAGCCCTCTCAGCAACCCTCCTTATTTTTTTTAGCATCTCACATTGTGTGCATGAGGGCATGCAAAACCTCATGCATAAGGAAATGGTTGTTGGGACCTTCAGATTCTTTTTCAGCTTCTATCAACAAGTCCAAATCAACATGTTAAGCGTTGGAATTTGATAGTCATTTCTAGAATTCTGGTACCAGTACCAAATTTCTGCATTAGTTACCTACATAATTCTGGTACCAATACTAAATTCCTGCACCAGTTTTAGTACCAAGAAGTGCTCATTTTCAGCCAACATATTTTACATAGTTTATGTTGCCTCCCATAGAATTTCAAGCAAAAACCTTCAGGACTATTATGAAATTGGGGATGGACTTAGATGAAGATAAAAAACAAAGGATATTGCAGTTGAATGAGATTGATGAGATCATACAAGATTCTCTTTAGAGGACTACACTCATTCAAGAACAAAGGACTAAATGGCATGATAAGTACATCAAGAAGAAGTCTTTCCATAGAGGTGATTGGGCCCTACTGTATGACAGTAGGTTCAATAATTTCAAAGATAAATTGTCCACTCGATGGTTGGGACCCTATGAAGTAGACACAGTTTACGACAATGATTCAGTTAAGATAAAAACTATTGACGAAGATCAAACTTCCTTTGTAGTAAATGGACATCAATTGAAAGATTATCATAAGCCTTTGTCTAAAGAGGATTCTATCAAACATGTTCTTCAAAATTATGAAATGCAATTGGCTAGCAAGGGGAGTTCTCCTCCTACTGATCCACCACTGTAAGTTTTGTTGTGTGATTTAATTTAACTTTGTACATATATGTATATATGTGTGTTGTTAGATAGTGATTTTGGTGTTACTAACAAGAGAAAAAGATAATTGTTTTCTCATTTAGATAAGCCAATAAGGAGGACATTTTCCAAGTGTAATTTTATTCATTTATCCATCCCTGGTAGATTACTTATGAAAAAGGAGCCTAATGGAGTTTTCTTTAAGTTTTTCAAACTCCTAAAAATTGAAAACACTGGCGAGAAGGAATTGGCCCAAGCTCAAGAAAAATCCATGGGACAGTAGATGGAGTTTTCTGTAAGTTTTTCAGACTCCTTAAAATTGAAAACACCGATGAGCATTAAATGATTTGGGCTCGAGAAAAATCCACAGGAAAGTAGTATTTAGGTTTTACTTTCCAATAAAATGGAAGTGGGAAATAGAAGTAGTGGTTAGTTTGGAGGTTTTTTCATCTCAACAGGAGGTTGTCCAGCTATAGTTGCCTTCTTGTTATAGATCTTGTAGCCTAATCATTGAATTTTGTTGCCTCATTTTATGAAACTTATGCTGCAATTTAAACATTCCTATACCATTGTGATGTTTGTAGTTTTTCCAGTATGATACTTCACTAGAACAAATTCACATGCAACATCAGTAAGTGTCAGCACCTACTCCATCTTGACCCTCAGAACATGCTTAGCTACAAAGAGAATCCTACAAGATTCCAATTTGAAGGCTATACATTCAGGTACCTTATCAAAATTTCACATGGTACTGAAGAACAACTCCAAGTATTCATCTGGTGCTGAAGAAAACTTCCTGTGTTCATCCGGTATTGATGGTGGAATTTTGGTAAAAGTTATCCTATACTCGATGTTTTCCTTATTTGACAAAGCACACTTTAGGTAATGGAGGTATGAGCTCATTATTTTATTCCTTTTATTAAGAATCATATTAATTATGTGATAAATATATGGTTACTCTCATGAACCTTCGCTACCTTAAGCTTTTAAATCTCCCTATCATCATTTTCTGAAGTCTTCATATTTATTTCCCATGTTTAAAAAACCATTTACGATGTATTCAAATTTATTCATGGAATGATCATTGATGTGATTGGGAAAATAACAATCATACCTTGAGCAGGATTGGTCCAAGTTTGAATATCCCTTAATGAAGACTCATGTTTCTGTGAGATGTCAAAACCATAATTATATCACCATTCCATAACCATACCTTGTTGATTATTGATTCAAACCATTGTTTTAGTGAATGTTCAACTTATGATTGCCTTCTGACAACATTGACGTCAACTACTGCATAATGATGAATTCCGGTCAAATAGACCATATTCCCTGCTATATTTTCCAAAATCGGTGTGAACCAGATGTGACAACTTCTGGATATGATATTTCACGTTATCTATGGATGTGATCCCCTAACATTATTTATGATTAACCTTACCTTGCCATCATTGCGATGATTTGACTATTATATACCATTTCAATTTATAAACGCTCTTATTGATGGCTTTGCCATCCAGATGAGCATTATTTATCCATTCTACAATATACGACCTCCACTCTACTCATTCCTACTATCCATTCAACTCTGTCTCCGTCACATTGTTTTCGTAACTTAGCTTCTAGTACTCTTTTATTTTCGTTACTTTGTTTTCTGTACCAAACCCTCGCCCGAGTCTTATTAATAAAATTGTTTGAGACCTACTTTCAAGCTAGCATGGGGGTTGATAGGCATGATCTTGTGTTCCAATTATACAGAGAGATGAAGGAATACCAATCATGCAGAGAGAAATTCGAGCAGGCCGACTGGATTCCTTTTTTAGAAAAGTTCAAAGGATATCACCAGGGTCTGTCCCATGCCTTTTCCCAAAGTTACGATGGAGAAAATGTTCATTTGGGAGAACTGAAGTTAAAAATAACAGAGTCCACCATAGCAGAAGCTATGGGTTTACCTTCTACCAGAGAGAAATACTTCTAGGGTATCATCATTGATAAAAGACTTTGTCATAATTTTTTCAAGCCCAAACATCTGGACCCTAATTGGAAAAAAGGCAACTCTTAGAGTTGGATCAAGGAGGATTATTGGACGATGTTTATCAGTTTGTAGAAGTTTTTTTACCTATGAAGGAAGGTATGTTGTTACTTTCCTTTATCATTTAAGGTTGTTGTTACACTTTGAGGGTGGACCACATAACGATTTTCCCCATTTTCTTTGGATGAGTTTGAATAAAATGGTGAGAGGGGTTAAATTTGTTTCTAAGAAGCTTAAAACTAGTATCTATCACCACAGGTTGATGAAATTGCTTGTTTTTCATGAATTAAGAAAACAAGGTAGTAGTTGGAAGACACTCCTTACACAAAATTTTGCTCAAGAGGAGGTTTCTAAATATGTGGACGAAAATGTGATAGGATAATGTAGTAAGGATTCAGGTAGAAAGAAGGAGGGAAGTGAAAAAAAAAACAAAAGGAGCCAAGTAATGAAGTAGGCATTGTTGGTCCTAGTTCATCGAATTCTATTAGCAAATTAGACAAGGGCAAGACAATAGTGGCAGAAGAACCTTCTGCACCAAAGGTGAAATGATTATCAAAAACCAAGGTACCTTGTCTTGACTTGTCCACTCAAAACAAAACGTCAAACAATGAGAAGAGGAGGAAAAAGCAGTTTGATAGTGATGCAGGGAAAATTACAGACAATGTTCCAAAAGTGGTTGTTGAATTACCTCGGGAGAAGACCCCTGAGTTGAGAATTAAAGAAAATAAGTAGATTAGAACCAATGAAAATAATGATATGGCACAGTCTTCTGGAAGAAAAAAAAAGAAGTGCACAGGAAATAAAAATCTCAATGCCTACCTCTAATTCCTCTAGAAGAAAAAAAACACATGTACGGGAAAAACAAATTCCAGTGTCTACATCTGAGTCTAAAAAGAAGAAAAGGAGATTGTTTGAGGAAGAAATCTCCACCCCTGACAACAAACCCGATGAAGCATCAGGTCCAGCATGCAAAACCACTAGGAGCATGGCCAAACATGTGATAGTTCCTCATATCCCTTCTTTTCCAGAGAATCCAGTCGACATTTTAACTTCACCTAAGAAAGAATATGTGTATGTAGAAATAATTAGTGAAAATGAGGAGTTAGTAACAAAGATTCTGAAGGATCTAAGGAAGGAGATTGAAGTCAAGGAGGAGGTATATGAACAAGCAATACTTGAACCTGTCAATTATTTAACTAAATGTCAGTTGGTGATCAAAATTGAAAGGCTCCAAAGGCATAATGTAAAATTGAAGGAAGAAGTTGAGGATTATAAATTTTTGGACAGATACATCAAGAAAGAAAATGCACAGTTGAAGGAGCATAACCGAAGGTTACAGGATGAGAATGACGAGGTCTCTGCCAAGATCAATAAGGTTTTGCGCCTAATACAGTACACAAGATTTATTAAGAAGGAACTTAAGGATGAGGCTTCAAGTTTTAATATCTTAAATCCAGGAAATTAATGTCCAGGCAGGATGGAAGACAATCCCAGTTTTGCAATTTTGAGGACCAATTTAGCAATTTTTGCATGAGGACATGCAATAAATTAGGCATGGGGGAATGTTGGGTCTCTTTTTTTATGCCTCCAATTACCTTGTCTTGTCCTCTATCTTGACCAACTTTACCTCAGACATATGCACCATTTTCCTATTTTCTTCAAAGACATGTCGTTTAATCATTCTTGTGTATACATGAGGTAACCTATGTTTAAATCATGATTTATGAGATTTTTGAATAATTGGAATTGAATGATTGATGTTAAATGCTCTCTAATTACCTTGGTTGATTCAAGTAGATCTTATGACACGGCGCCTACTCATCTGGTACCAGTTTCGGCGTTCATCTGATATTCAATTTGTCTAGTACCTATTTTGGGCTCATCTGGTACCATTGTATTTAACTGTGTGTGTTTGGTACCAATATTCTTGTTCCACCTGTGCGTGTTCGGTACCAATATTCTTGTTCCACCTGTACGTGTCCGGTACCAATATTCTTGTTCCACATGTGCGCATCTGGTACCAATTCCGCATCTACATGATTTTTTATTTGAACGAGTTTGCTTTCGATGGGTCCAAGGAAGTTGTTGGTCATAGCATATTTTGTTTGTTTTAAACTACGATATTGTTCATTCTCATGCACTTTGTGTCATGAGGATGAAGCCAATTCCATGAAAAATGTTAGATTGGCCAATTGTAATATTAACGCACTCATTTGATATTATCTAAAGGTCTTGGTTGTAATGGTTGTTTCTCTTTAAGAAGAGGGCCCTGTAGATGATAGATATACATAGATTAAGTAAAGCATTGTTATGCTGGAGATTTAATTCCTGAGTAAATTGTTTTGTAAAACTTTTTCTGAAGTAATGATATGAGTTACAGTTTATGAAATTGATGTGTTTGATAAATTTCTCCATTCTGTAAGTTTATTTGAGCTTCTTGGTTGGCATAGCAAGGGCCCACCGATCCAACCAAGGTAAGATTGTTTGTAACTATTGTGTGAATGTAATTTTGTTTGTGTGTGAGTGAAACAGTTTCATAGTTTAATTGTAAAACATTTAGTATAATTTCATTTCTGTAGCATTTCAGTGATACGTTTGATAATGTGCAATATAGGTTTGTGATAATTATGTAGATGTTCATAATTTTTGAGTGAGAATTTATTATTCTTGTGTGTGTGAACAATCATTTGCTAAGTTGTGTGCTTAATCATTTGTTTCTATTTTAAAAGTATAGGAACAATTAAGATCCCATCATTCACCCTTCATGGACCATTAAATGGAGAATCTTAATACACCTAGTGGTTCTTGTATAGGAACAAAGAGTTTCTTCCATAACTGATTAAGTTATGAGTGATTGCCTTTTGAATACTGTGTGCAGAAAGTTGATTACAATTTACTATTGAAATTATTTGCTACAGGGGACATAGTCAAAGTCCATATTTTTATTTCATGAGTGTGTAAATGGACAAATTCATTACCTCATAAAGAACCTTTAGATCACATGCTTGTTGGATTATGTTTATGAGTTTTGATTTCTGACCTTTAAGTTGTGTGAGGAAGATAGATTGAAAATTTTAAAACAGAGTATAGGTTTTGAGTGTTTCTTACTTAGGCTATACTCATCAGACATAGGAACTTCTATGTTATTGGCACATATAATGTAACAACTCTGTTGATTACGAATCTCGATCAATAATTTATGTTTGGTAATATATTATACATATAATTGCACCAACAATATGCATCTAAAGTCATTAAAGAAAAGTCAACCCTCCTCTTCTAAATTATTAAAAATTAATAAGAATTTAGATGAATGATCAAGATGTTGCATCAATGTAACACCCCATTTTTGATTCCAGATGTAGAATTGTATAGTTGTAATTATTATGAATGGTCACGGACGAAGTGATGTAATATGTAAAAATTGTATATGGAAAAATAATAAAATGTAATACATTGTTGGTTGTAGACGAGTAAGGACTAGAGTAATGGGGGGCTATGATTCCACAAGAGAGGGGGATTATTGGGGGTTTTGTAGGGTTTTCATGTGCCTTGATTCTTAGAAATCTTCATTATGATTCCACAAGAGAGGCGGATTATTGGGGGTTTTGTGGGGTTTCCATGTGCCTTGAGTCTTAAGACATATTAATTATTCAATTTGTCATTTATCCATTTATCCCTTTGACTTATTAAACACTAAAATCATCGAATTCATGTAAGAGGGTGGGTGAGGAAGTCAACCCACTTAGTTATGACAACATGGGTTGAGTTTAATCATCTTTGGGGGAAGAGTAAGAGTCAAGGAAGCATGGGAGAAGAGGAAACTTGAGTAGGAAGGGAGACAAGTTTTTATAGTTATTAAGAAGGGAGGAAAAACATAGTGGAGTGTTGTAAAAGAGTGACCAGTGGTAGTGGATATTGAAAATATCTTATTGAAGATGCTAATTGTGTTGAGAAGGAGGCTGATATGCTTGTGAGTTATTCCTATTAAGGAAATTACCAAGAGAATATGTAAATGATGTGCGAGCATCCCTATTGCAACTAGATTTCCTAGAGCCCCAGTAGAGCGATTCTTGGCCAATTTGTGTTGGAGATATAGAGGGGATGGATATTGTCTAAGGGATTGTGATGCAGAGAAGGGAATCTCATATGGCCTTGGGTTGTGCATATTGATGGGGAAGAGAGATCGATGGTTGGAATTGTTGTAGGAGTCACGTCATTGTGTTTTAATGGATATTTGCATTGTTACAGTGGATTTTAGACACCCGTAGGAGCCTATTTTTCCTTGTGGACTCGTAGCCATGGATTGAGGGTGGCTTGTTGCAGAGAGAATCGGTGCAGCAAAGCCTATGTTTGGAAGGAACATCCTTTGTTTACAACCTATTGTGTAAAATGTTTTGAAAGATAAGTGTTTTGATCATTGTGTTATTTACTATTTAATGTTGTGGATAAATGTTGCATTTACTTTGTATGTTGTATGTATGAATGATGAAGTGTGTGTTAAATTATTTTTGTGCATGTTTAAACCATTTGTATTCCAATTTTTAATTTTATTGATAGTAGCAAGAGTGTGTATGTCATGTTGTTTATTTTTCCATATTTGAATTGATAAGATAGTTGAATTTAGTAATGTGGCCCAACAAGGGAGTTAGGTACATTACAATAAAAAATTGGTTGCTTCCTAGAAAGAAATAGAATGTTACATACCCAAACCAGATATGGATTCTTTGTTTTAGGTTGTAGAAGAAAAAATGGAAGTAGAGTGAAAAACATACAACATAATGGGAGAGGCATGACCACATTATGCCTCGCATAAAGGCGGTGGCATTGATGTAGAAATGGATTTTAATGCCTTAACCACATACACTAATGATATTGAAGTTACTATAGATCTTGTTGTTGAAAATATTGCTATAGAACCTAATGATGTTGAAGTTACTATAGATCTCATTGTTGATCATACTTCTACATTAACTATTGGGATGCCTTCTTCTATAGAAACAAAGGAAATGGAGACTATTATTCCCTCTACTACAAAACTTGAAGAAGAAGTTTTGAAGGAAACCATATTTGATATTTCTACAAAAGTTGCCCATGAAACTCATGAGGAGATGATTTTGACCCATGCTATAGAAGGACCCTTTGAGGCTCAACAAGAAGATAAAACAATAGTAATGAAATCATTTGAGATTGTTTGACTTAGGGATAAAGTAGCTTAATGTAGAAGCATTTTTTAATCCTTTGGTTGAGGTTTCATCTCCATGTGAACTCATGATCGAATTATTCTTGGTTTCTGAGTACAGTGGGTTGATTTCGATGAGAAAAAGAGGGAATAGTGGGAATACCTTTGTAAATAATGCTAGAGTATTTAATTGACCCTAGAAGTAGCTCAGGTGACCTTATATATAAAAAAAAAAACAAGAATCGGTAGAAGAAAACTGTCAATTCAATTTAGATAAATAAGCTACAAATGAGCATTATGTCAAACAAATAAGCTACTTGTAGGTGTTCATAGTAGGGAAACTGAGTGAATTGGACAAAGTATTGTTTCATACCTTATGGAATCCCACCTAGACAACCTTTGAAAAACACAAATGGAAATAGATTTTTTATTAGAGTAGATAGGAAAAAATACAAAAAACTAGAACAAGTAATAAATATGGATGTAACAGTCCCCGAGGTGTAGGACAGTTGGTGATGGAGTGTGTTGTTAAGGCACTTTGTGATGTTAAAGTCACCGGTTTGAAACCTGCGAGGACAAAAAATCCAGTCATGTTAAGGGTTGGTGTGGCTCAGGTCGGGTGTGATCCCCGGGTGATTTTGACGACTTAGATGCCCCTGAGTCACGGTTTCTTAGCCATGGTTTAGTCCCACATGTCACGAACAAACTAATAAAAATATATATATATGGATGTAACTGAAACCATTTTCTTACCATGATTCTTATCAAATGCCTTTTTCCATAGTCGAGGTGTCATTCTTAATGGTTTTTTCCTAGCCTCTTCTTCCCATTGAATATAATTTTTTATGTAGTTTGATACTATGGTTTTGTTGAGATGGGAAAAATGCCCTCCTCAACAATATGGGTTTTCCCCAATGTGAAGTCCCAATTAGACTGCACATTATTTCAAACAGTGAACTCATCTGTATTTTGGCCCAACAACCATTGCTAGGTTTTTGTTATGAAAATGAAAATGTTGAATGTTGAATGCAAGGATGATTATAATCTACATGCAAAATTCAGTTTTGATCTACCTATAATAGCTAAGAGAAAGTACATAAACTAGTAAACACAAAACTTAGCATATACATGTAGAAACTTCTTGATCAGAAAGTTGTTTAGCAAATAACAACATAAATATACATAAGCAATAATGAGGTTAAGAAAATTCTATAAACAAATTCATATTTATAGTCTTGAGCTCACAATAGAAAATAAAACATTTTCATAATAGCATAAATAAGAATATGAATTTATGGCACAAGAACGGTACATAGTAAAGAAAAAATAGCCTTAAAACAATCCTAGCATTGTAGAAAATAGTAGTAGTCCACAACTTATCCACCACACCGAAATTAAAACTCCTTAAAAAAATTGACCAAATGGCTTCTCCTTATTCAAAATTCATAAAATTTTACAAAATTATAGCACAATCAAAATCCCTTTCTCATTCATTTTTTCTATTATTTATAGATATTTACAAAATAAATATCTCTTATTGGACCCTCGGCCAAGTGGAATTTTCATATTTTAATTTCAAGAATATTTGTATTCCAACAACTATATAAGAAATCCTTTCATGCTTAGTTCTTCATTTCCCTTTACTTTCGGGGAAAACTCCCCTATAGTAGTGAGCTTACTGCAACGTACCAATGATCGTACAAGAAACAAATTCCATAAAGAATAATTAACAGAGATATTATAAACGAATTCAAAGGAAATAACTAACTATTGGGAGAAAGATAAAGATTAACTCACCAGGATTCCAACAGTTGATGTCGTTCTCGATTATCGGAGCCTCTTCACTCTTTTCCAATGGTTCCTCTGCAACCTGCAGGAACCTTAAACAATCATACCTATATAGAGAGGTAGTTATACTAATAAATACCCATTAGTCCTATGAATAATAACATAAATATCAAAGCAATTAGTATCCTATGAAGCATATATAAAAGAATTGCAAATTTAAACAATACCAAAACAATACACTTCGAAGGAATGAGTTTCTATATTATTGATGAACAAAGTTAGGTAGTTACAGATTTTACCTGTCCGATGCGGCAGTGCCTTTTCAAAAGAGATCACGAATTCCTCCACATGGCTCCTACTATAAGGATTGAATTTGACTCTAAATTCACCATGCACCCAAAGTGAATATATGGGAGACTCTTGGTTACATAGGTTGGTGATCAAAAGGAGCCCATAAACAAGGGTTTTCAAGTCAAAAAACTAGTAGAAACATGGATATGTACGGGCTTACAGACTCAGTGAGGATATCCAGAGAGGTAATTTATCTAATGTGAAAAGTATCATTCCCTCTCTCCTTGAGGAAAATGATCCTTTTATGCAGTATATAGTTGGTTAGATATGGTTGAGGACGGGTAACGGAAATTAGGAAACTAACCAAATTCGTAACTCAACATTTAATTAGGCATAATTATTATTTTTTTCAACATTTATTAGCAAGTGTGTGATTGTCCCTTTAGTAGACCATGTATATGTGGGTTACATAACTATGAGGGAAGGTACATCCTCCAAAAAAAAATTTATTAGAAGGACTCAAGGAGGTATGGGGAAGATTTGTATGTGAGTAGGATAGGGATTAGGAAAAAAGGAGCATCAATTCTTCAATGGTGACAATTGATGCTATAACACCCTTCATATTGGATGTATTCTCTTCTCTCCTCTTTGAAAAGTGGTATTCCATCATTGCTTCAAGTTGTTGTGGGCCTTTTATTCTTTTGGATTTCCATTATATAAATTGTACACATACATAACATATTTATGTCGAAGAGATGTACATATGAAGAGATTTTGCCTAAAACCTATCAACCAATACCACCTGCCATGCCAGTCAACCTGACCCTATCTCTTTATTGTTATTTTGTTGTCAATTGTGCCATATCATGCCATATTGGTGTTTTCACAACCTCATACCTCCTGTAACGTCCCCAGACATTAACCCCCTTGTCGTGCGACGCTATTGCGTAGAAACATTCTCATACTTATACATTATGCATTTAAAAGAAATTAAATGGCTTAGCAGAGTAAACATATAATTAATTCTAACATACAGAAATAATTCAATCAATAGTAAACATCATTGCAACGGAATACATGATAATTTTGCAAGCATCACAGACATGCATTTAAAAGCTTAATTTAAACACATGCATATACTTATCTTTGAAACTGTAGTAACTCCACCAACCATGTGCAGACCTTCCACAAACCTCCCAGCCTTAGACCTCACTACTCATCATGCTCAACAGTGGGTCACCCTCGAGCTGGGACTAAGCTCCACCCAAGGCAAGGGAATTCTAGACTAGGTTCAGGTTACAGGAAAACTGGACAGAGAAATTAGAAGGATTCTCTCCATGAGCCTTCTTACACCCACTACTAACGGAATCTCATTCCCCACATGCATGTTCCGCCCGGGAGTATACACCTTCACAAGAATAGTCCATCGGTGCTTCACCTCCCTCTCTGGGCCTCGACAACAAGCTGGATCAGGAATTCTCAAAGCTCTGAAGCTGGTGCTCGACTCTCTCTGGGAGAAAAGCACTTCCCAATAGACTCTCTCACCTAGAGGGATTTGCTCATAGGCCTGACAACCTGCTTCTTCTACGACAGGCCTGACAACTCAGTTCTTCAGTCAACTTCAACTCAATTCCCGCAAGGTGAAGATAAGAGAAACAACAACAGGTCAATTCGACTCAAGAACACAGAAGGCAGTGAATCAAAGATAGTTCATGTACGGCTCGACTCTGTAAGAGCGGATCAGCTGGATTATAGAATAGGCAGGTGACATGGCTCAATCCACATTTTTCCACTAGTTTTCAGAGGGTGTGACAAGGAATCTACACAGAGGTCGCACACAAACTCAATAGTTCAGACAGAGGGTGTATCGGTTTCTCAGGAAACATCGCAGGCTTTGGGTCTCAGAGTTGTGTGAGGCATACAAAGGTCAGATAGAAATCACCGTTTCAGACAACCGACAACATAATGGAGGATGAACCCCCTCCACGGCTCAATATTTGGGTTAAATTGCATGTGCCAGGGCCGACACATGTCACCCATGAGGCTTCATGCACTCCATCAGCCTGTGTTCCCTTTTTCCCATGTTTCCCCTTCTAGGAACTTAGGATAAAAACATGTTTGTCACATAGATTTTGGAATAATAATAAATTATTATTCCCAATGAATTAAGCCCCCAAGATTAGCCCCTAGGCTCAACACTTAGTCTCTCTTTCCAACCTTTCATCCCCCTTTCCCTTACCCACTCTGTGGAAGCTTAGTCCCCCATCACTCTTTCTTCATGGTCAGTCTGCACACAGTGATTTTTATAATTTTATTAATGTTCTGCATAATACATATACAAAAACAGGCATCATGGCCTTAACACTTAGGCTCTCCAACCTAATAAGCACACAAGTCTACCAGCTTATCAATACTCAGCTCACCAGCCTATAAAACATGATTTACAATTCATAAACATGATTACAACATGCCTCGTCCTTGGGGATATTACAATCCCCTCCCCTTATTTTTGCATTGTCCTCAGTGCAACTTTCACACAACATCAACAAGATTTTTCAAAATCTTAAAAAATGTGTGGGTATGCTGCCTGCATAGCATATTCATGCTCCCATGTCGCATCCTCAGGACCGTACCAGGTCCACTGGACCTTTACAAGCCCTATGGATCAATTCCAGAGCTGTTTTCTTTTCTGGTCCAATATGCGCACAAGATGCACTTGCAGGACACCTTCTTGCTCCACCTGAATCACATTCCAATCAATTACATGATTAGCATCAGGTATATATTTCTTAAGAAATGAAACATGAAACACATTATGTACACTCATGGATGCAAGTAATGAAAGCATATATGCAACTGGCCCAATCCTTTCTAGTATTTCAAATGGCCCACAAAATCTGGCTGCCAACTTGGTGTAGTTTCCCAGCTTCAGGGAACTTCTATTGTCTTTTACTTTCAAGAAAACATGGTCACCCACTTTAAAATCTTTGTGGGTTTTGTTCTTATCAGCGTAACTTTTATGCCTGTCTTGGGCATATTTCAAATTATGCTTAATTTTTATCATTTGTTCCTCCATTTCCTTGAGAAACTATGGCCCAACCACTGCCCTATTAGCTGGATTATCCTAGCTTACTGAAGTATTTCACTTTCTGCCATAAAGTGCTTCAAATGGGATCATCTTCAACGATGCTTGATACCCATTATTGTAGGCGAATTCTACCAAGTGCATGTAGTCTTCCCATTTTAATGGTTTGTCCATCACATACATCCTTAGTGTGTCTTCTATTACTATGTTCACCCTCTTTGTCTATCCATCAGAATCAGGATGATAAGTTGTGCCAAAGTTCAGATTCATTATGAATCCTTTGAACAACCCCTTCCAGAAATTTGAAGTATATTTCGGGTCTCTGTCAAACACAATTGTCTTGGGAATTTCGTGCAAACGTGCCACTTCCTTCATAAAGATGTCAGAAACATCCATTACCTTGTTAGTAGTCTTTAACAGAATGAAATGGGCAACTTTCGTAAGCTTATCCACCACCGCCGTGATTGAATTGTGTTGTTTTCCTGTTCTGGGCAATCCGGTGATGAAATCCATTGTCACCACTTCCCATTTCGACTCAGGAATGGGTAAAGGTTGCAACAACCCTATTGGGTGCATGTTCTTAGCTTTAACCTTCTGGCACTCCATACATCTGGCGATGTATTCAGAAATATATTTCTTCATACCCGGCCAAAAGTAATGGCTCGTGACTGCTTCCACAGTTTTATGATATCCAGTGGGCCCTACATAAAGCATATTATGCATTTCATGCAAAATCATAAGTTTCACATCCTTGACATTAGGTACATAAATTATGTTCTTGTACATAAGTGTTCCATCAGTTTCCAATTTATAATTCTCCACTTTTTGTGGCATCGTACCTTGTTGTAGCTTTGCTACCAAATCCATGTACTGCAAATTTGTATTTGCAGCCTCTAAATTTTTTCCCTTTAAATCGGTTCGGCACATGCTAATGGTTGTAGCATGTAATTCGTGTACTCTCCTGCTGAGTGCATCAACCACTTTATTCTCCTTCCCTTGGATATGCTTGATATCAAAATTGTACTCACAGAGAAACTCCAACCACCTACTCTGCCTAGCATTCAAGGTTGGTTGGTCAAACAAATACTTCAGATCATTATGGTTTGTTCTCAGTTCGAACCTCCTTCCCATGAGGTAATGCCTCCATTTCTTTAGAGCGTGTACTATGGCTGCCAACTCCAAATCATGAGTTTCATAGTTCCTTTCATTCTCTTTCAACTTTATGGATTCATAACAGATTATGAATCCATTCTGACTGAGGACTCCTCCCAGTCCTTCTTTGCACGCATTAGTGAACACCACAAAATCTTTGTTTGGATTTGCAATCCTTAATATTGGATCACTGGTTAACAGTTGCTTCAATTGCTGAAATCTTTTCTCACAATCATTTGTCCACTGAAACTTTTTCTCCTTCCTTTGCAAGGAAGTGATAGGGTGAGATATCCTCGAGAACCCTACAATGAACCTTCTGTAATATCTAGCTAAACCCATGAAGGATCTGACTTTTGTCACATTCTTTGGCGCAGACCATTCTCTAATGGCCTCAATCTTCTCGGGATCTACAGCAAACCCATCCTTCAAAATAATATGCCCCAAGTAATGTATATGCTCCTGATAAAACGAGCATTTGCTCAACTTTCCATACAACTGGTGCTCTCTTAGAACTTACAACACCATCCTAAAATGTTGTTCATGTTCTTCCTCTAACTTGGAATACACCAGAATGTCATCTAGGAATACTATGACAAACTTGTCTAGATAGTCCTTGAATACACCATTTATCAAGCACATAAAAACAGCAGGTGCATTTGACAACCCAAACAACACCACTGTGAACTTGTATTGACCATACCTTGTTCTAAAGGCGGTCTTCCTGATGTCTTCATATTTTATCCTTACCTGGTGATATCTCGACCTGAGGTATATCTTCCAAAATATCTTCGCATCCTTCAACTCATTGAATAGGTCATCAATCCTCGGTAGAGGATATTTGTTCTTTACAATTACTTTGTTCAATTGTCTGAAATCAATACACAATATCAGTTTTATGTCCTTCTTCTTCACGAACAAAACCAAGGCTCCCCAAGGTGACACACTTGGGCATATATACCACTTCCTCAGAAGCTCTTCAAGCTACAATTGCAACTCTTTCAGCTCTGGCGTACTCATTCTGTAAGGAGCTTTTGACACTGGGGTTGCTCCAGGCATCAAATTTACAGAGAATTCTATATCTCTTTTCGGAGGTAGTCCGGGTATCTCCTTAAATATATCCTCAAACTCCTTTAGTATTGCATGGTCTTCGATATTTGACACCTTATCCTTAGGTGTCTCCTCCACATGGGTTGCAAATAATTGACAGCCTTTTCTATAGCACTTCTTCAGCTGCATTGTTGATATTTCTCTGATAGCAACAGCTCTGGGAATTGCTTGGAATATTTTTTGATTCCCTTTCTCATCCACGCAAGTGAATGACTTGTTATGACAGTCCAAGATGGAATGGTGTTGATCCAACCAATCCATCCTAATTAGACAGTCATAAGAACCTAAAGGTAGAAAATTCAATTCATCCTTTGTGCTCAGTCCATTCATGTCCACAGGACAAGACTTAACCAACTCAGTGACTTTCCTCTTGGTTCTTGTAGCTAGCTGCACTAACCTAGAATTTTCATGTTTTATTATCGACAAATGAAAACTTTCCACCACTCTAGGATCTATATAACTATGGCTAGCCCCTGAATCAATTAAAATAGTAAAGGGTTGATTGTCAATCATACCTTCCACTTCAATCATGTGCGACTGATATTCAGCTTGCTTGTTGTCCATGGCTACGTAGATCCTTGGCATTCTACTGCCCATGTCCTCCATTGTTTCATCTTGCTGAACATTATGGACATCTCTCACTTTGCCATTTTTATGGGGACAATCTCTGTACTTGTGGTTCTCTTTACAGCCCCAACACTGAATGGGCGTCTGTCTTGGCCTTTGTTCCCCTACATCAGCCATTCTTGACTCTCTAAACGATGGATGTCCTTGAGGACTGTTTCTGAAAAAGGGAGGTTTGTTTTCCTTCTTCCTCTAATCCATCTGGAAGTTATTCTTGTCTTCCCAAGCCTCCCAGAAAGTAGGATTCTCTCTTTGTTTCTCATATAAGCATTTCTCTCTTCTTATCATTTCTTCCATAGTTTTTGGGTCATCATACTGGATCTTGTCCCCAATGGAAGGTGGAATTCCACTCAGGTACCTTTGAATATTGACATTTTCATCCTTGATGAATGGAACATACTTTAGTAATTCCAAAAATCTTCGCTTGTATTCATCAATGGTCATGTTGCCTAGCTTGAGTTCAAAGAACTCTTTCATCTTTCTGTCGTAGTATCTTTTAGTCAAGTATTTCTTCTCGAAATACCTCTTGAATTCCTTCCAAGTGATATATTTCTCTCTAATGTGTTTCACTTGCACAAGCTGATCCCACCACATGGATGCCTTTCCCTTCAATTGATACATTGCAATTCTTCCTTTTGCATGAGAGGAATACTTTTGCAGTTGGAAATATTTCCTCATTCCAAGCAACCATGTTTCAGCATCTTCCTCCTTCTTATGCTCTCCATCAAATGTAGGTGGATTAATATTATTCATCTCTCCCTTCAATTCATCCACTCCTAATCTCCTGTTCTTTTTGGTAGGAGATGGGGTTGTACTACTGTGTGTCCTTTTCTTGGAGCGACCTCGGGAGTGATGATGGTGTCTACCCGCACTCCTTGACCTTCTTCCCTCAAAAGTCTAGTGACTCCCTATTCTGCTCTAGTCGCTCTCCTTCTCTAACTTCTTCTCTAATCTCTCCAAAATCCTTAACAACTTTATGTTAAATTCACCTTGCTTTTCCTAATCTTTTCTGAGCTTTTTACTATTTGCTCGGCGAGTTTGGGCATCTTTCTGCAATTTTTCAACTATTTTCATCATGGTTCCTTCCTTATCTATATCTTCTCCATGCCCATTGGAGTTTGATCCTTCAACTCCCAAGTGAACATCCATTCCTTTTGATTCATCCTCGAAACGGAAAGCAGTGAATACCCTTTCCATTTTTTTTGCACTTAGTGGCAATTCTACTCGGTTCTGGCACTCGCTAAACTTCTACAAACACAATGTGCAGACAACTGGAATTTGTCAAGTCATTAATCCATAACAAATTCCACAACATTCAAAAACAAATTGATTCAAGAAAATGTTAGGTTTCCATGAAGTTTCTGAGATCTGCTCGACTCTGCAGTACACTTAGCTCATAGCCCTTTTCCTTTGTTTCCCTGACCCCACGCAACCAAGGGTCATGACCAAGTGCTAGATCTACAAGGTTATGTAAACGAAACTTTGAGGTTTCGGATTTCGGGGTTTCGGTCCTAGAGACTCTCACACTCTCTTTCCTCTCCTACTCCCAACTTTCGAACTTCCAACCTTTCTCACCTCCGAGCCCATAGCACCGCTGTCACCAACCAAGGTGGTGACACCTGATTTCCTTAAGAAGGTTCACGTTACCTCGGGTGACATCATCTTTCCCTACTGTGTCTACTTTTTCCTTTGGGACCCACTAGTACGTGTCACACATCCATGTGTCCTCGTCAATCCCAGTGGCGTCAGCCCGACCCAATACTATGGATCATCGGGATTTCACGATTTCGGGCTTTGGGAGTTTGTGCGTCCGCACATCTCACTTCTCCCGACAGTCGGTCTCCCGAAATGCTGACATTTCAGAGCTCCTAATATGACATTCCTGCCTTCCCCACGATCTGACAGTCAAGATCTTGTCGATATTTCACATATTGGGATTTCGTGTGTCGCGAGGTTGAAAAACCTCCCACCTTCATTCTACCGATTCCTGAAATGTCGTGATTCCTCCTGGATAATTAATGGTCCATATGTCTCCTTGATCAATGGTTGTGATCCAATCGTGAATTTTCATTCCGCGAATTCTCACGGACTTTCCCTTTGACCATTTCAAGTCACGATTCAATGAAATTTTTATCACTCTCCATGTGTCCCTTCCGATGGATGGTTCTGATGATGTCGGGGCTTCACGTATCGCGATTTCCACACTCATGTGCAACTCCAAAGGGTTTTAAACCTTGTGCACATTCCCTGGATCCAACGATTGTTGGTCCACATGCATAGATCTGATGGCCTAGATCTGATCTCTTATGCGCACTCTCTTTAGTGTCTGGATGTGGATTCGACGGTCCAGATCTTCTCCTTTACAACTGATCTACGGCTGTGGTTTTATTCCACTGAAACTCCTCCTGAGCTTCATAACACGACCAATGTAACCACTTGGCACTCCGAAACAATCTAAGGGTCGAAATCAGTTCCCCTGAACACCATTTCCACTCGAAACCTTGGGTCCAAAGACCACTTAGCCGGCCCATCCAGGCTTAGTGTTGAAAACCTGGATCTGATACAATATTGTAATGTCCCTGGCCATCAACCCCCTTGTCGGGCGACGCTACTGTGCAGAAACATTCTCATACTTATATATTATGCATTTAAAAGAAATTAAATGGCTTAATAGAGTAAACATACAATTACTGCTAACATACAAAAATAATTCAATCAACAGTAAACATCATTGCAATGGAATACATGATAATTGTGCAAGCATCACAGACATGCATTTAAAAGATGAATTTAAACACATGCATATACTTATCTTTGTAACTGTAGTAAATCCACAAACCACATGCAGACCTTCCACGAACCTCCCAGCCTTAGACCTCACTACTCATCACTTTCAACAATGGGTCACCCCCAAGCTGGGACTAAGCTCCACAAAAGGCAAGGGAATCCTAGGCTAGGCTGACGTTATAGGAAAACTACATAGAGAAATCAGAAGGATTCTCTCTAGGATCCTTCTTACGCCCACTAGTAACGAACTCTCATTCCCCACATGCATGTTCCACCTGGGAGTATACACCATCACAAGCACGGTCCATCGGTGCTTCACCTCCCTCTCTGGGCCTCAGACACAGGTCAGATCAGGAATTATCAGAGCTCTGAAGCTGGTGCTGGACTCTCTTTGGGAGAAAACCACTTCCCAACAGACTCTCTCACATGGAGGGAGATGCTCACAGGCCTGACAACCTACTTCTTCTACCACGGACCTGAAAACCCGGTTCTTAGGTCAAATTAAACTCAATTCCCGCAAGGTGAAGATAAGAGTAACAACAACAGGTCAATTCCACTCAGGAACACAGAAGGCGGGGACTCAAAGATAGTTCAAGTATGACTCGACTCTACAAGAGAGGATCGGTTGGATTACAGGATACACAGGTGAGATGGCTCAATCCACAGGTTTTCCACTGGTTTTCAGAGGGCGTGACAAGGAATCTACACAGAGGTCGCACACAAACTCAATAATTCATATATAGGGTGTATCAGTTTCTCAGGAAACATCGCAGGATTTGGGTCTCAGAGCTGCGTGAGGCATATAAAGGTCAGATGGAAATCACCGTTTTAGAAAACCGACAGTAGAATGGAGGATGAACCCTCTCAACAGCTCAATCTTTGGGTTAAATTTCATGTGCCAGGGCTGACACATGTCGTCCATGAGGCTGCATGCACTCCATCAGCCTATGTTCCCTTTCGCCCATGTTTCCCCTTCCAGGAACTTAGGATAAAAACATGTTTGTCACATAGCTTTTGGAATAATAATAAATTATTATTCTTGAGGACTTAAGCCCCTAGTCTCAACACTTATCCTCTCTTTCCAACATTTCATCCTCCTTTCCCTTACCCACTCTATGGAAGCTTAGTCCCCCATCACTCTTTCTTCGTGGTTGGTCTGCACACAGTGATGTTTATAATTTTATTAATGTTCTGCATAATACATATACAAAAATAGGCATCATGGCCTTAACACTTAGGCTCTCTGGCCTAATAAACACATAAGTCTACCAAATTATCAATACTCAGCTCACCAGCCTATAAAACATGATTTACAATTCATAAACATGATTACAACATGGCTCGTCCTTGGGGATATTACAATCCCCTCCCCTTATTTTTGCACTGTCCTCAGTGCAACTTTTACACAACATCAACAAGATTTTTCAAAATCTTCAAAAAGATGTGGGTATTTTTCCTGCATATCATCTTTATGCTCCCATGTCACGTCCTCCTGACCGTACCAGGTCCATTGGACCTTTACAAGCCATATGGCTCGATTCCGGAGTTGTTTTCTTTACCGGTCCAATATGCGCACAGGATGCACTTGCAGGACACCTTCTTGCTCTACCTGAATCACATTCCAATCAATTACATGATTAGCATTAGGTATATATTTATTAATCAATGAAACATGAAACACATTATGTATACTCATGGATGCAGGTAATGCAAGCATATATGCAACTGACCCAATCCTTTCTAGGATTTCAAATGGCCCACAAAATCTGGCTGCCAACTTGGTGCAGTTTCCCAGCTTCATGGAACTTCTATTGGATTTTACTTTCAGGAAAACATGGTCACCCACTTTAAACTCTCTGTGGGCTCTATTCTTATCAGCATAACGTTTCTGGCTATCTTGGGTAGCTTTCAAATTCTGCTTAATTTTTAGCATCTTTTCCTCCATTCCCTTAAGAAACTCTGGCCCAACCATTGCCCTATCAGCTGGATTATCCCAGCTTACTGGAGTATTTCACTTTCTGCCATAAAGTGATTCAAATGGGCTCATCTTCAACGATGCTTGATACCCATTATTGTAGGTGAATTCTACCAAGTGCAAGTAGTCTTCCCATTTCGATGGTTTGTCCATCACATACATCCTTAGCGTGTCTTTTATTACTCTGTTCACCCTCTTTGTCTGTCCATTAGACCCGGGATGATAAGTTGTGCTAAAGTTCAGATTTGTTTTGAATCCTTTGAACAACCCCTTCCAGAAATTTGAAGTATATTCTGGGTCTCTATCAGACACAATTGTCTTGGGAATTTTGTGCAACCGTGCCACTTCCTTCATAAAGATGTTGGAAACATCTCCTTCCTTGTGAGTATTCTTTAACAGAATGAAATGGGCAGCTTTTGTAAGCTTATCCACCACCACCATGATTGAATCGTGTTGTTTTCCAGTTCTGGGAAATCCGGTGATGCAATCCATTGTCACCACTTCCCATTTCCACTCAGGAATGGGTAAAGGTTGCAACAACCCTGCTAGGTGCATGTGCTCATCTTTAACATTTTGGTAGTCCATACATCTGACGATGTATTCAACAATCTCTTTCTTCATACCCATCCAAAAGTAATGGCTCTTGACTGTTGCCACAGTTTTCTGATATCTAGGGTGCCCTGCATAAGGCACATTATGCATTTCATGAAAAATCATAAGTTTCATGTCCTGGACATTAGGTACATAAATTTTGTTCTTGTATAGAAGTGTTCCATCGGTTTCCAATTTATAATTCTCCACCTTTTGTGGCATCGTACCTTGTTGTAGCTTTGCTACCAAATCCTTGTACTACAAATATGTATTTGCAGCCTCTAAAATTCTACCCTTTAAATCAGTTTGGCACATGCTAATGGTTGTAGCATGTAATTCGTGTACTCTCCTGATGAGTGCATCAGCGACTTTATTCTCCTTCCCTTTGATATGCTTAATATCAAAATCATACTCACAGAGAAACTCCAACCACCTACTCTGCCTAGCGTTCAAGGTTGGATGGTCAAACAAATACTTTACACTGTTATGGTTTGTTCTCAGTTCGAACCTCCTTCCCATGAGGTAATGCCTCCATTTCTTTAGAGCATGTACTATGGCTGCCAACTCCAAATCATGAGTTGCATAGTTCCTTTCGTGCTCTTTCAACTTTTTGGATTCATAACAGATTACGAATCTATTCTGACTAAGTACTCCTCCCAGTCCTTCTTTGCACGCATCAGTGCACACCACAAAATCTTCGTTTGGATCTGCAATCCTTAAGATTGGAGCACTAGTTAACAGTTGCTTCAATTGCTGAAATATTTTCTCACAATCATCTGTCCACTGAAAAATTTTCTCCTTCCTTTGCAAGGAAGTGATAGGGTGAGCTATCCTCAAGAACCCTGTGATAAAACTTCTGTAATATCCAGCTAAACCCATGAAGGATCTGACTTATGTAACATTCTTTGGCACTGACCATTCTCTAATGGCCTCAATATTCTCAGGATCTACAACTATCCCATCCTTCGAAATAATATGCCCCAAGCAATGGATCTGCTCCAGATAAAACGAGCATTTGCTCAAATTGGAATACAATTGGTGCTCTCTTAGCACATGCAACACCATCCTAATATGGTGTTCATGCTCTTATTCCAACTTGGAATACACCAGAATGTCATCCAGAAATACTATGACAAACGTGTCTAGATAGTCCTTGAATACACCATTCATTAGGCACATAAAAACAACGGGTGCATTTGACAACCCAAACGACACCACTGTGAAATCATAATGACCATACCTTGTTCTAAAGGCGATCTTGTTGATGTCTTCATCTTTTATCCTTACCTGGTAATATCCCGACCTAAGGTCTATCTTCAAAAATATCTTTGCATCCTTCAAATGATCGAAGACGTTATCAATCCTCGGTAGAGGATATTTGTTCTTTACAGTTACTTTGTTCAATTGTCTTAAATCGATACACAATCTCATCATTTTGTCCTTCTTCTTCACGAACAAAACCGGGGCTCCCCAAGGTGACACACTTGGGCGTATATACCCCTTCTTCAGATGCTCTTGAAGTTGCAATTGCAACTCTTTCATCTTTGACGTACTCATTCTGTAAGGATCTTTTGACACTGGGGCTGCTCCAGGCATCAAATTTACTAAGAAGCCTATATCTCTTTTCAGAGGTAGTCCGGGTATCTCCTGAAATATATCCTCAAACTCTTTTAGTACCACATGGTATTCAATATTTGACATGTTATCCTTAGGTGTTTCCTCCACATGGGCTGCAAATAATTGGAAGCCTTTTCTATAACACTTCTTCAGTTGCATTGCTGAGATTTATTTGATAGCAACAACTCTAGGAATTCCTTGGACTATTTTTTGATTCCCTTTCTCATCCAGGCAAGTGAATTCCTTGTTATGATAGTCCAAGATGGCATGGTGTTGATCCAACCAATCCATCCCAATTAGACATTCATAAGAACCTAAAGGCAGAACATTTAATTCAACCTTTGTGCTCAGTCTATTCATGTCCATAGGACATGACTTAACCAACTCAGTGACTTTCCTCTTGGTTATTGTAGCCAACTGCACTAACCAAGACTTTTCATGTTTTCTTCTTGACAAATGCAAACTTTCCACCACTCTAGGATCTATATAACTATGGCTAGCCCCTGAATCAATTAAAATAGTAAAGGGTTGGTTGTTAATCATACCTTCCACTTCAATCATGTGTGAATGATATTCAACTTTCTTGTTGTCCAGGGTTGCGTAGATCCTTGGGAGTCTACTACCCAGTTCCTCCATTGTTGCATCTTGCTGAACATTATGGACAACTTTCACTTTGCCATTTTTATGGGGACAATCTCTGTACTTGTGGTTCTCTTTGTAGCCCCAACATTGAATGAGCATTTTTCTTGGCCTTTGTTCCCCTACATCATCCATTCTCTGCTCTCTAAATGATGGCTATCCTTGAGGACTGTTTCTGAAAAAGGGAGGCATGTTTCCCTTCTTCCTCTGATCTATCTGGAATTTCTTCTTGTCTTCCCAAGCCTTCCGGAAAGTAGGCTTCTCTCTTTGCTTCTCATATAAGCATTTCACTCTTCTTATCGTTTCTTCCATAGTTTTTGGGTCATCATACTGGATCTTGTCCCCAATGGAAGGTGACATTCCACTCAAGTACCTTTGAATATTGACATTTTCATCCTTGATTAACGAAACATACTTCATTAATTCCAAAAATCTTCACTCGTAAGAATCAATGGTCATGCTGCCCAGCTTGAGTTCAAAGAACTCTTTCATCTTTATGTCCTAGTATCTTTTAGTCAAGTATTTCTTCTTGAAATACCTATTGAATTCATTCCAAGTTATATCTTTCTCTCTAATGTGCTTCACCTACATAAGTTGATCCCACCACATGGATGCCTTTCCCTTCGGTTGATACATTACAATTCTTCCTTCTGCATGAGAGGAATAATTTTGCAGTTGGAAATATTTCTGCATGCCAAGCAACCATGTTTCAACATCTTCCTCCTTCTTATTCTCTCCATCAAATGTAGGTGGCTTAATCTTATTCATCTCTCCCTTCAATTCATCCACTCCTGATCTCATGTGCTTTCTGGTAGGAGATGGGCTGGTACTATTGTGTGTCCTTTTCTTGGAGCGACCTTGGGAGTGATGATGGTGTCTACCCGCACTCCTTCATCTTCTTCCCTCAGAAGTATGGTGACTCCCTATTATGCTCGAGTTTCTCTCCTTATCTAACTTATTCTCTATTCTCTCCAAACTCTTTAACAACTTTATGTTAAATTCCCCTTGTTTTTCCTGATCTTTTCTAAGCATTTTTCTATCTGCTCAATGAGTCTGGGCATCTTTCTGCAATTTTTCAACGATTTTCATCATGTTTCCTTCCTTATCTATCTCTTCTCCATTTCCATTGGAGTTCTATCCTTCAACTCCCAAGTGAACATCCATTCCTTTTGCTTCATCCTCGGAATGGGAAGCAGTATGTGCCCTTTCCATTTCGTTTTCACTCAGTGGTAATTCTACTTAGTTTTGGCACTCGCTAAACTTCTGCAAACACAATGTGAAGACAACCAGAATTTGTCAAGTCATTAATCCTTAACAAATTCCACAACATTCAAAAACAACTTGATTCAAGAAAACATTCAGTTTCCATGAATTTTTCGAGCTCTGCTCAGCCCTGCAGTACACTTAGGTCATAGCCCTTTTCCTTTGTTTCCCCAACCCCACATGACCAAGGGTCATGACCAAGCGCTAGATCTACAAGGTTCTCTAAATGAAACTTCGGGGTTTCGAGTTTCGGGGTTTCGGTCTCGGAGACTCTCACACTCTCTTTCCTCTCCTACTCCTAACTTTCGAACTTCCGACCTTTCTCACCCCCGGGCCCACAGCATCGTTGTCACCAACCAAGGTGGTGACACGTGATGTCCTTAAGATGGTCCATGTTACCTTGGGTGATGTCATCCGGCCCTACTGTGTTTACTTTTTCCTTCGAGACCCACCGACACGTGGCACACATCCCTGTGTCCTCGTCAATCCCAGTGGCATCAGCCTGACCCAATACTATGGCTCATCGGGATTTCGCGATTTAGGGCTTCGGGAGTTTGTGCGTCTGCACATCTCACTTCTCTCGATAGTCGATCTCCCAAAATGTCGTCATTTCAGAGCTCCTAATCCGATGGTCCTACCTTCCCCACGATATGACAGTCCAGATCTCGTCGAGATTTCGCGTATCAGGATTTCGTGTGTCGCGAGGTTGAAAAACCTCCCACCTTCATTCTTCCGATTCCCGAAATTCCACGATTCCTCCTGGACAATTAACGGTCCAGATCTCTCCTTGATCAATGGTTGTGATCCAATCGCGAATTTGCGTTTCATGAATTCTCATGGACTCGCCCTTTGACCATCTAAAGTCACCAGTCAGCGAAAGGCTAATCTCTCTCCACGCGTCCCTCCCGATGGACGGTTCTAATGATGTCGGGGTTTCGCGTATCGCGATTTACACACTCCTGTGCAACTCCAAAGGGTTTTAAACCTTGTGCATGTTCCCTAGATCCAACGTCTATTGGTCCACATGCTCAGATCTGATGGCCCAGATCTGATCGCTTCTGCACACTCTCCTTAGTGTCTAGACATGGATTCGACGGTCCAAATCTTATCCTTTACAGTCGATCTACAGTTGCAGTTTTATTCCACCGCAACTCCTCCTGAGCTTCATAACATGACCAATGTAACCTCTTGGCACTCAGAAACAATCTAAGGTTCAAAATTGGTTCCCCTGAACACCATTTCCACTCGAAACCTTGGGTCCAAAGACCACTTATTTGGCCCATCCAGGATCAACATTGAAAACTTGGTTTTGATACCATACTGTAACGTCCTCGGCCATCAACCCCCTTGTCGAGCGACGCTACTACATGGAAACATTCTCATACTTATATATTATGAATTTAAAAGAAATTAAATGGCTTAACAGAGTAAACATACAATTATTGCTAACATACATAAATAATTTAATCAATTGCAAACATCATCGCAACTGAATACATGATAATTTTGCAAGCATCACAAACATGCATTTAAAAGATGAATTTAAACACATGCATATATTATCTTTAAAATTGTAGTAACTCCACCAACCACGTGCAGACCTTCCACGAACCTCCCAGAGTTAGACCTCACTTCTCATCACGCTCAACAGTGGGTCAGCCCCGAGCTGGGACTAAGCTCTACCCAAGGCAAGGGAATCCTAGGCTAGGCTGAGGTTACAGGAAACCTGCACAGAGAAATCAAAAGGATTCTCTCCAGGAGCCTTCTTACGCCCACTACTAACGGAATCTCATTCCCCACATGCCTATTTCGCCTGGGTGTATAAACCTTCACAAGAACAGTCCATTGGTGCTTCACCTCCCTCTCTGGGCCTCGACAACAGGTCGGATTAGGAATTCTCAGAGCTCTGAAGTTGGTGTTGGACTCTCTCTGGGAGAAAACCACTTCCCAGTAGACTCTCTCACCTAGAGGGAGATTCTCACAGGCCTGACAACCTGCTTCTTCTACCACGGGCCTGACAACCCGATTCTTCAGTCAACTTCAACTCAATTCCCATAAGGTGAAGATAAGAGCAATAACAGCAGATCAATTCCACTCAGGAACACATAAGGAAGCGACTCAAAGACAGTTCAAGTACGGCTCGACTCTACAAGAGTGGATCAGCTGGCTTACAGGATACACAGGTTACATGGCTCAATCCATAGGTTTTCCACTGGTTTTTAGAGAGAGTTGCAAGGAATCTACATAGAGGTCGCACACAAACTCAACAGTTCAGATAGAGGGTGTATCGGTTTCTTAGGAAACATCGCAGGATTTGGGTCTCAGAGTTGTGTGAGGCATACAGAGGTCAGACATAAATCATCGTTTCATACAGACAACAACAGAATGGAGGAAGAACCCCCTCCATGGCTCAATCTTTGGGTTAAATTGCATGTGTCAGGGCCAACACATGTCACCCATGAGGCTGCATGCACTCCATCAACCTGTGTTCCCTTTTGCCCATGTTTCCCCTTCTAGGAACTTAGGATAAAAACATGTTTGTCACATAGATTTTGGAATAATAATAAATTATTATTCCCAATGAATTAAGCCCCTAGTCTCAACACTTAGCCTCTCTTTCCAACCTTTCATACCCCTTTCCCTTACCCACTTTGTGGAAGCTTAGTCCCCCATCACTCTTTCTTTGTGGTTGGTCTGCACGCAACGATGTTTATAATTTTATTAATGTTTTTCATAATACATATACAAAAACAATCATCCTAGCCTCAACACTTAGGTTCTCCGGCCTAATAAACACATAAGTCTACCAGCTTATCAATACTCGGCTCACCAGCCTATAAAACATGATTTACAATTCATAAACATGATTACAACAGGGCTCGTCCTTGGGGATATTACACCTCCACTTTTCCACCTTTCAGTCACATTAAATACTCATCCCAATGGTCATCTCACACATCTAGTGGTCACGTGAAGTACTTTCCCTAGTTATCATGGAGACCTTCCTCCATTGCCTCACCACTACGAATGGGCCAACTTGTTTTGGAACTTGATGATGTATCATCTGAAGTTGGATACGTCGGGGCCGACAGGAGATTATACACCACCATCGACAGATAATGAAGCAGGAAAGATGGAGAGATTCATTATGATATGTTGTTTCTAGTGGGTGTTGATTGATTTTTAAGCATCGAGTTACAACAAAAAATATAAGGTGTGCAGGTTTAGAAAACATTAGAATGTTGGTGATATTTTTAGTCACTGTATTGAAATACACAAATTAAGTTTTCGTGCTTACCTATAGATCTTGAAAAATGGAATTTGTGAGAGTGGCAACATGAAATAAACCATAGCAACCATGGATGGTAGAATCGAAGATCCCTTTATTACATGGATCTTCTATGCAAAAACAAAGCCTCTCTTGGGATCCTAGGAGTGAGAAAAGGAATGAATTATTTGAAGGGTTCCATGGATCTCTAATAGTCTCTTGCACAAAGTAATAAAATCAATGGAGAAGCTAATACCTCATTCACAAAACTGAGAACAATCTATGAAAAGAGGAATTTTTTTTCTTTTTTCAACAATAATGGGAACCTATGATCTGGAAGAAAAGAAATAGATTATATGTGTTTGGAAATTTTCCGTGGTCCTCATAACTAGATCCCTTTATATATCAAGTGAAATTTTTTCGAAAAGTTTCAAAAATTCGATAAAATGACGCAACCTACATCCCTTTTTATGTATTCAAAAGGGAAAACTCCATAAAGTTATGAAACCATGTGATTGTATATAACATACTTGCATGAACTTGCTCCATGCAGCTTGTGTGTGTGTGAACTTGAAAAATGGCAGTCAGTAAGTTTAGAATTGGTTTCTATCATCCAACAAGAACCCGGGGCCAACAAGCTAGGGGGGATCCACTGGGATTCAAATAACGATAAAGACGAGAGAGATGCTCTTTACCTTAAGCGAAGTGGCAAACCAAGAACTTGGGAGTTCCCACACATACAACACTACTACAACATTAGCTTCCATGTAAATTGAACCACCTGCATGTGGGATAGAAGGTACAACTGATATCTGTGAGGTGCATAAATCTTTGTGTTGAAAATTTTGAAGCTTTTGTACAGTCTAATTTTTACAAGACATATATGCTAAATGGAATGTAAATTTGTTAGGTTTTTCTTCATATGGTAATCTCTCACCCATCGTTAATATGTTACATGCAAGAAGTGAAATTACCCTGGGAATCTATGAACTTATCAATTATATATGTCATGTTTGCAGACACCCGCAGTTAATTTGTTACATGCAAGAAATGTATTCAAATTCCAAGAAACATTTTAACCTTTCATTTTTCTTATGTATCACATGATTGAGTCAAAGTCATTATAACCAAAATTTGAACGCCTGAGAATTTATAGTGTATGGATGCCACCATCAAAACCTTTACTTCCATTATTTTCAATAATAAATGATACACGTGATATTGTTTGAAATCACATTATCCAGATCATCCAAAATCCAATTTGATCGTTGCTTAACATAAAGTCCATTTTTTTTTAAATTCACACCTTTTTTTTTCAAATGAAATAATCTCTCTCCAAATTAAAGATTGTTGTCATACACTCCTCGCTTAAGGACAAGTCCATTTTTTAAAAATTTACGCCCCTTTTTTATCAAATGAAATAATCTCTCTCAAAATTAAAGATTGTTGTCATATGTTGGAATCTACATCCATGAAATACCAAAATTTCATAAAAGGGAGAGAAGTTATACTTCAATGGGTGCACTTCATTATTTCTTGGCAAATAACTTTATTTCCCCATAAAATCGATAAATTGATTAGTAGTTGGCATGTGGTCTAAGAAATTTCTTCTATACATTCCAGTGGATGTATAATTTTCCTATGCAGTCATCTATCCAAGAATACAACTCCAAATCATATCCAACATGTTATTTTCTCTTTTCAATAATTTAGTCAATACTTCATATCCAAATCAAATTCCTTGACGACATGTAGAAAAATCTTTAAGGAATGTACAAGTGTGACCTTTATTGGTGTGTGAACATATGAAAGGGTACATGGATGAATGAATGTTTCAACGACTGTAAGGGCATGGGCACAAAAATCTGCAAATTTGGTTCTAGTTTTCCTACTATGCATTCACTAGGAATGATTAGCGAGCAATTTCTGTGATTAAAGAAAGTTGTTTTGTATCTTCGAAACTTAGTTTTAAATACAAATACATTAATGTTTTAAGTCCAAATACATAGATTAAGAAAGAATTAACATTGTTTTTTATTTACATTTTATATATTCATTTTCATTCAAAATATTACTTCAATATCTTATATTATTTATATTCCTTTGTAACACTTTTTAACACATGTGAAAAGAAAATTTTCTTCTATAATATAAAGATCAATTTTGAATTTCTTATATTCATTTTTATTATTATTATAAATCATTTTTAATGTTATTATAAATATTTTATATTATTTATATTCCTTTGTAACACTTTTTAACACGTGTGAAAAGAGAATTTTCTTGTATAATATAAAGATCAATTTTGAATTTCTTATATTCATTTTTATTATTATTATAAATCATTTTTAATATTATTATAAATCATTTAGTATTAATTTTTTTATAATTTATAATTAATTTTTTAAAATATTTGATACAAGAATACAAACTCAATAATTAATTTTTACTTACCAACCACATCAAGGAAATGACCATTGCGATGACACTTCTTAAACGATGTAAAGCACATATTGCTTACTCTAATACAAAAGCCAAGGAAATGGCCATTGCAATGATACTTCTTAAACGATGTAAAGCACATATGCTTACTCTAATACAAAAGCTTTATATAGTATTGTCTTCTAACCATATTGATTATTATTTAATTTAATATATATTAATCAATAGTATTGTCTTCTAACCATATTGATTATTATTTAATTTAATATATATTAATCAATGTTCCATTCAACATGTTGTAATTGTACCAAGTAGTTCTAAGTACGAAATAAATTCCACATTAAATCCTTCTATAATTTGATAAATAGTTTCAAGTAGCAAATGTGTGATTTCCCACATTAAATCATTGTCTAAGCTTGAGGCATAAACATTCTTCTTCCACAATAAGAATAGTACAACGACTCCTTACAACATTAAAGATTTACTTAATTAAAAATTGTAAAATTGTTTAAATATCACATATTGAAAAAGATTGAATAAATATAAGAAAGATACAGTGAGACTCTATTATATTAAAACTTCAAATTAATGGATGAGATCATCTTATTTATGAGACAATGGACTCATTGATTAAGTGTATAGGTGTACATATCTTACTCTCCTTCAAATTCAAATACGTGATTTCCTAAATAGAAACACATACTCTTAACTATTGCGTATACACATGTATATGTTTGTAATTAAACATAGTCTTTATAATATAAATATTTGTAAACTTTACTATAGTTTCATGATGTTTTCTAGCTTGAAATTTAACATATGAGTAACTTTAAGTCATATCTTGCCATTGGAATAAATATTATACCTTGTAATTGGGATATAATTTGATAATCAAATTATTTGAGTGTGTTGGTTTTCACGGTTAATCATCATGCTAGAGATATTTCTCAATCAAAACTGGGTGTGGAGTTTTGAAACGTCCAATGTTTCGAGTGGACACTCTGCCCATCATTAGGGACCTAAAAAGCTTATATATAGTAAAATAGAGTGTTGAGATATAAATATATATATCCAGATAGAGGTTATCGTTAATCAGTTGGATAGTGATTAATATTAGGTATATTATTAAATGAAAGATAAGAATAATAAAGAAGGTAAAAATATATCAAAAATTTGAATGATGAAAATTATAGTTGAAATGAATGAAATTTAATCAATGCCTTTCAAATATTTTCAAGTATAATTTCCATCATTCAATTTTTTTATATATTTTTACCTTATTTATTATTCTTATCTTTTATTTAATAGTCTACTTAATACCAATCGTTATCCAACTAATTAACGATAACCTCCATCTAGTTATATATATTTATATCTCAACACTCTCTTTTACTACATACAAGCTTTTCAGGTCCTTGATGATGAGTAAAGTGTCCACTCGAAATGTTGAATGTTTCAAAACTCCACACATTTTCAATCCAAAAATATTTCTAACAATCAAATTATTAATTATCAATTATTTTAATTGAATAACTTAACTCTTCATTATTAAAGACAATAGTAAAAAAAAAATTATATTGAATGATTTGGAAATTTAATCCTTGCTTTTAACCTCAAAATACCCTTGACTTATAATGGACATGGACTTATGCACATGCCATGTATTATAGCATTCACGGGGTAAGATGGAATTTCATATAAAAGATGGTAAAGAGAAGCATCATTTTGATTGTTTTCATTATTGTAAAAATCTACTTATTGAGAAAAATGATTAGGTTTACAAACCAGATTTATGTATATGCCATGCATTATAACATTATTATAGCATTCATGGGTAAAGTAAGATGGAATTTCATATAAAAGATGGTAAAGAGAAGCATCATTTTGATTGTTTTCATGATATTGTAAAAATCTATTTTTTTTAGAAAAATGATTAGGCTTACTAACCAGACTTCTGTACATGCTATGTATTATAATATTCACGGGGTAAGAAAAGATGGAATTCCATATAAAACATGGTAAAGAGAAGTATCATTTTGATTGTTTTCATGATATTGTAAAAAGATGAAATTTCATATAAAAGATGGTAAAGAGAAGTATCATTTTGATTATTTTATGATATTGTAAAAATCTATTTAGTGAAAAAAATTATTAGGTTTATCAACTAGACTTATGCACATGCCATGTATTATAACATTCACAGGGTAAAGAAACATGGAATTCCATATAAAAGATGGTAAAGAGAATCATCATTTTGAATTTTTTTTTCATGATATTGTAAAAATCTACTTATTGGGAAAATGATTAATTTTACCAACCAGTTTTATGTATAGTAATTTTATACGTGGAAAAGAAAGCTAAAGTGAATTCCATTTTTTTTTTTATGACATAAGTTATGGGTTTAATTTTTTAAATCATTTGTTGTTATTTTCTACAATGTTGCTAACATAAGTTATGGGTTTAATTTTTTAAATCATTTGTTGTTATTTTCTACAATGTTGTTAACATAAGTTATGGGTTTAATTTTTTAAATCATTCGTTGTTATTTTCTATAATGTTGTTAACATAAGTTATAGGTTTAATTTTTTAAATCATTTGTTGTTATTTTCTACAATGTTGTTATTTTCTACAATAGGATAATAACCAGTTGATTTAGATTCAGATTCGGTAATAGAGTGATCCCTAGTCCCAACATAACATCCTTGTTTATTTCACTGTTACAGAGAAATGAAATCTGAATAGGATACTTATGGGTTATTTCTATACTATTTATTAAATTACCCACTCAAAAATTGTTTATCGTAAAATCCTGAACTTATTATTTTAGATGGTGAAAGGAATAAAGAAATTCATATGGCTTTATGATTGTGAGTTAATTATCATAAAAGCAACATTAAACTATGTGACTTTAATTTCGTAATACACTTTGTCTATGGAATGTTTACACTGCAACACTTTACACGACACATATAGGTTACTTGTTCATGAACATCAATGTCATGAAGACAAAAACAAAGAAATATCAAATCATAAAGGTTTTAAGATATCTACCCAAATTATATAGGATAAAAGTATTTTACTATTAAAATCATCAAGAGGTGTTTCCTTTTAGGAGATCATAGGTTCGAATTTGGAAGGGAGTAGGGTATGTACACCTATAGACTTAAGCAACGGGTCCCTTGTCTCATAAGTAAGAGGATCTCATCCATTAATTTGGTCTCTAGCTAAATCGTGACCTTCAAATTAAATTTTTATTTTTATTTGTCTACTGAAAAATGACAGACATTGATTAGGTCAACAACATAATAGAGTATCATATCTCTCTTGTATTCATTCATCTTTTTCAATATGTGATATTTTCTACAATTTTTAATTAGGTAAGGCCTTAATGTTGTAAGGGGGCACCATACTATTCTTGTTGTGGAAGAAGAATGTTTATGTCTCAAGCTTAGGGAATGCTTTAATTTCAACAAGGATATATCTTATTATTCAATACCATCAGTTTTTTTTAGGTGGACACATGGTATTTATGCATTTATGGCCTTTAATACCATGCTACAACCAAATACAATTGCCACGAAGGTAGTTGGTAAATGGAAGATGAATGGAAAGGACGGAGAACGCCTTAATTTATTGTAAGAAGCCATATAGGTGATAATCCCATTCCTTCATAATACTTTTTAATGGGGAAACACTATTTATCCCAAACTTTTAAATATGTATTTATTAATTTCTAAATTAATTCTTTAACCATATATCTATATATCTATTGTACTTTTTTTTTGTTCTTAAAAGCATTTGATTCTGTATTAAAATGAGAACATTCGTAAATTACTTCGACATTTTCATTCACCCATGCAAGGAGTATGCTAATATTAGAACAAGTGTTTTAAAACTTAGCATTTGAGTTTTATTACCGATTAGTTGATCAAACCCTTTATTCGGTCTTATGCATTTTCATCATAATGCTACAATAATAACTTAGAGTTTCTAACACATAACATCATAGTGTTATTCATATGTTTCCTTCATATGTACCTTGCTACATAATATTTGAAAGGTTTTTGCAAATGATATCTTGCTACAATACTAGAATTCACCATGTTGTGATGAATTTTTTATACTTATATCAACAGTGCTACGGAAAAATTAAATATTTACCACAATACTAGTATTGCATTGGAATCATTTGAATTGATGAGAAAACTTGCAATGCGATTCAAATATTAATTGCGTAGTGTTGTAACGAAACTTTGGAGTTTATTGTTGAAATCCCTACTCTAGCACCTAGGTGTCTTGGTATTTAGTGACTTCCTCAATGTAAATCAAGTTAGCAACTCACAAAACAAAAATACACTATTGGAATATTCAACTCAATTAAAGATAGTGGAAGCAGTACTAGAAACCAAATCATGCACACATAGACACCAATATTTTTGGGTAGATACCCGTCAAAAAACCTCGGAGCGAAAACCAATACTAAGATGATTTTATTGAGATAAAATCAAGGCTCATGTAACAAGGATAATGGCCCACTAAGAGAAATACAACTACAGACAAACCTAAAAAAGTCTACACTATTGTACAACCCAGATCTGAAATGTTTTTCAAGGTGTACACACCTTTCCTTAAGCAATCTCGTGTATATGCACCTATATCCACTGAATCCCACGTACTTGCACAAAAAGACTATACGAAAAACTTTGTATGGCACAGCCCTTTCATGTGGCTTCAATATGTAGAAACCCACTTGTGGTTGCCTCTGTTCTCTCTTCTCCTTGACCTGATCTCTAGATGGAAGTCCTTCTCCACCTATCCAAGATCTCCTTGAATCACAGTCCTTCGTGATCCAATCCTATGAGAAAAATTCCTTCTCTGCTCTGTCAAGTGTATCAAGTGTCCTTCATCTCATTATGCTCCTCCTTCACCCTTTCCTTTCTTTTATAATCTTGAATTGTGGCCTAACCCTATTCTCCAAAGTGATTGATGGTTGAGATTACTTATCACCTCGCTTGATATCAATAGCTAAGATTTAATGCTAATTACTTTTATCATTTCCTTAAATAACACAACTAATTAATAAAAACACTTTACATTAATAATTCATTTAATTAAAGTAAAGTCTCAAGAATAGAAGGCTTTGAACGACTTCCACATATCTAGACACATAGAACTGCGTGAAAATACTTGTCTGATGCTACCAAGATCAACATTTATCACTCTTATGTTTATATGGTGAATGTTTGAATTTTTATCAGATAAAAATAGAAATTTATGCAATGCCAATCTTCATACTAGTACTACAGTTATGAAAAGAAAATTTTCCAGTACAAACGCTTATAACTCATACCTTTAGGAATCAAGGCTTGTAATGGTTTTTCAAAATATGTCCTACCAGTCTTGTAATAATGCAGTGGAAAACCAAGTATTGTGTTACAAAGAATATCAAATATTACCATTAATAGCCTTTCTATGTGTTTGCACCCAATTCATCACTAGGTGAACAAATTAAGAGTGCTTACATGCCCAGTTGGGCTCTACTAGGCATGACAGCTGTGAAAGGAAAGGGTTAGGGAAAACAAAACAAAACAATAAACAAGAATCAAACTAAAACTAATTAAAACTATGAACATATGAAGAAAATGAAAAATAAATACAAATGGACCAATATCACCAATGTATAAGCTGATCTATTGATGAAATCCAAAGGCACAATGAAGAAAGGGGACTTGGGTCCCTTCTTTCTCCAATGGAAGGCTCTTGAGGCCCTCACTAGCTTGCTCTCCTTACAATGAAAAGATGAAAATGTGGGTGAAAGAAATCCAAGCTTATCCACTCAAGGGAGAGGTGGATAGCTCTTGTGCAATGATGCCTATGTGCTCTTGTCAAAGAATGAGTCTTTAACAATCTTGGCAACATAACAATGCATATAATTCCTTGAGAAAGTGATGGTTATTCATGGCTTTTTATAGCCTAGCATTGGGTGTTTATGTGACCTCTTTGGAGTGTGAAAAGGGGATCTTTAGGGCTCAATTAGGTCTTTGACCAGCCCACCATGCGGATTGAGCTTGGATTTGGTGTCAAATCGACTTGGGAGTTGATCCATTAGTGGTTGGGAGGCCGACCAATTTCAATAAATGCGTCGTTTAGCAGGTGCGCGGGTTTTTTGCCCAACAGCTTCACATCGTGCGCGCATGCGCGCATTGTACGTTGTTGTTACGTGCATATGCGCGCGCACCCCGGTTCTGTAAAGCGCCCTTCAATTTTTGGTCACTTAGTATAGTTTTTGACCCTTTTGCAATGTTGTGGAATTAATCCTGTGCCATGAATGACTTCAGTCCTGTTTTGATGATGCAAAGTTCTTGTCGCCATGTGCGGACGAAATTTCAGTGGTAACAGATGCCCCCTGATGGATGAGGTTAGGAGCATACGTATAGCCGAAATCCATCAATGTTTCTTTTACTGAGAATGGTGTTGTAAGGGAGAGCAAGAGTGGGACTGTGTAGAGCGGTCCGTTGGAGAAGAAAGGAACCTGTAGAAGTCGACTTTCCACAGGGTGTGTAACAATATACAACTGTGTACAAACGAGGCTGGCATGCCCCATGCTTGTATGATGTAACTCTGAAAAAAGATGACGAAACTGTTGGTGTAGATAATTGCAGTGCCCTCGGGGGCGGTAATGATAAAGGCAGAAGACAAGTCTGCAAAGGAACATACTCTGAACAATAGGCAATGATCGCAGGAACAAGCAGCGACGATGATGCGGGCAGTGATGGCCCTGCCAATTTCAAAGGTCTTCGGCAAATGATAATAATAACTGCAATAGTCGCAAAGTAAGACCCACCGTAACATGAGAAAGTGTTGGCGTCAAATGTTATGGGGGTCAACGATATCAGGGAGCAATGGTGTTTCCCCCTATGTCGTCCAAGATCTCTCATTAAATAGAAAATGAGAATCAAGCTACTGTCGCCCTTCTGGAAAATTGTGCTGATGTCGACAAAAGGGGGACGCGACTCCCAGAATCAAAGGGCTTCACGGAATCTACTGTGGTGAGGAAGTGGCAGAGGTACATGGATGAAGTCAAGAAGTGGGAAGACTCAAGACTGCCCTTGGCTGGAGAATGTATGAGACAAACAATGGCCGCAACCGTGTGACAAGGTCGAGTGTCAGGGGGACGCCAATACCGAGGATAAGTTGTGCCAGAGGCGGGACAAGGTGAACAAATTCAGAGGGTATAGGTAAGTGATCTGGGTAGTACTCTGAAGATATAGACGATGCCGGCGAGGGTAAATGAGAAGTAAGGCTCCAACCAAGGGTGACATGGGTTGCATGTGGCCAAAAGGAAAGCAGGTCGCCAACGGTGGTGACAAAAGTAAATAACGGAAAATAAAGGCATGTGTACAATAAATAATGAATAATTGTGGAAAAATATACAAATACAGAAACGGGTGCCCCAGTGTGAAATGAGTGCCCCAGGGAGGGCAGAAATTTCTTGGAAAACTGATGAAGGGTGGGGGCCCCATTGGTGAGTTTCTGTATGAGGTAGGTGGAATGGAGATAGGTTCGCAAATGGGCAAACTGATGCTGGATGAAATGGTGGGTTCATGATCCTGCGGAGGTGCAGGTAAAAAGAACGTAACCATGAAGCGATGATCTGGGAGTCCATATGGGAAGCTAGCAAAATGAGGAGAAGAAGTATGTGGTTGATCTGCAACATGATGAAAGACTATCGGGACTCCCATCCCTAAAGGGTAATGAAGAACAGCATGAGTGTCAAAAGTGCCAAAAGGTGCTATGAATGGGACAACTCATGTGGGTGAGAATGCTACCAGGTAACAGTACTGAAGATGCAACTAGAGGTGTGAGTACTGCAGAGCCGGGAATGGGTATCCTAAAGGCCAATATCAGAGGGTGTGACTGGAGATGTAAATGCAATACAGCGGGAGAGACTACATGCCAGTGTTGAGTATATACCTGGAGGAATGATGTGGAGAGATGATGATCAAGTACCTGCACATAGAACAACCAAATACCCAAAGTGAACAATATTTGAAACGAATCAAACACATGAACATGTAGTAGATAAATGTGACAAGGCGCGTGCATACCTGGCCATGATAAAAAAAAAAGGTGCCCCGGGGGCTCAGGATGAAAGGCGGCCAAGAGACGGCTGTGATGTAGGTGGCGGGACGTTGATCCCGTGGCTGAAGACGGTTTGAAAAATGGACGTCGTGGGCTCCCAAAATGGTGAGTGGAAGTTTGGCAAAAGGCCTATATATAACTGTAGGGCCCACATTGCCACCTCATTTGTACCTGCTGCTACAGTGAGTTTTCGAGCAGATTCAGAGGAGATTGAGTGATTCAAGGAGCACGAGGTACCCGATCGACGGCGTGCGAGTTTCAGGTTAGTGGTTTGATCGTCCTGCATAGAAATAGGTTTCTATTTTTTGGGCAGGGTAGGTAGGGGGTCCCGTATAATGGGTTTTTAGGGGGTTTTGACTAGGGTGTGGGCCCACATGCGCGGGCGATTCGGTGGAAGGTGCGCATACGTGCGCGCCTGTCCACTGAATAAGCGCGCGGTGGTGTGCGTGAGGTGGATTTTAAGGCACGCCTAAGGGGCGCGCCTGTGGGGTGAACAGGCGCGCTCTCAAGTGTGCCTGTGGGTTTTGACAGGCGTGCTCTAGAGCGTGCCTGTATTGTGAACAGGCGCGCTCGCGAGCGCGCCTGTGGGAAAAACAGGTGCGCATACGTGCACGCCTGTATTGTGAACAGGTGCGCATGTGTGCGCGCCTGTGGGTGGTAAAACCGCACCTTTGAGGCAAGTTTGAAGGGTGAAGAGGGGAGTCTTTTTGATGCATTTGGTGTTGGCATAAGATAATATAGGACTCTGGGTTGTGTGCAGGTGGCTAGCAGTGACCATGGATGTGCGATGGCGCGAGCGAGACTGGTCACAGCTGCGAGATGTTGTGGCCAATGCGAGGCCTGCAGTTCGAGCGTATTTAGCAGCTAGTGGGTTGCTAAAGTTTTTTGAGTGCCCTCTGATACGAGCACAAGAGTACCTACTTCAGTTCTTGCTCCAGATGTGGAGCCCTGATCAGCACTACTTCCTCGTGCGAGGAGAGCAGATCCCCTTCACTGTGGTGGAGGATATATACTTCTTGACTGGGCTCCCCTTTCGGGGAACACCGTTGCCGACAGAGCCTGTGTTGCCGAGGGATACTCTCCCGCGGGATGTCGCCGAGCGATATTGTTCAGGTGAGAACTTCATGGTTGGGAGTGCAGTGAGTATCAGTGGGTTGGATGCCCTGTTGCATCGTTGTATAGAAGCGATGATTGTTCGGGTGTATGGGTCACGAGCGACCCACCGGATTAGTGGTGGTGAGATGCTGGTGATGGAGAGGGTGGTGGTGGGCCGTGATCCGTTCGCCTGGGGTTTGACCCTTCATGCATGGATGATCGCGCAGATGGACCGATGTCGGTCGACAGGTACCGGGGAGTTTGTGTTTGGCTTCATCCTGGTGGCCTATTTCTTGGAGAGGGTGTCGATGTTGCGCCCACGGGTTCTGCTAGAGGCGCCTGGGGTGCGAGAGCCTCGATTGAGGCAGTGGTCCCAGATTTTGGTTCGCCATGGTGGTGGCGAAGGCGGACATTATTTTACTGCGTAGGCGGCGCAGATATGGCGACAGATGCAGCAGGTGATGCTTCAGTACCCCTATGTTGGGGTTGACTTTCGGGGGGATCCAAACATGGTATTGCCTCCTGGGGAGGGTTTTGATGACCGAGGTATGTTGAGTTTTGTACGTTTTGATTTACGTTGTGTTTTTGATATACCAGTTCATATGTATGATGTATAGATACTGATATGATCTGTTGTTGCTTGTTTTGTGCATGTGTAGATTTGGCACCTCGCGGGCGCGAGGTGGAGTTGTACAGAGCGTCGGCTCAGAGAGAGCCAGAGATACCTCCACGTGGAGGGAGGCAGAGACGGGATGAGGCCGCGGGGGCACCAGCAGAGCCCAAGAGACCGGCGAGGAGGCGCCGATTTGATGACCCTGGTGCGGGGCCATCACATGCTCCTTCGGCGACAGCCGGAGTAGATTTGGATGATATACGCCGTCATTTTGAGACGGTGTTGCAGGATGTGCCTGAGGGCATGTGGATCCGTATCCAGGATGAGGGGTTCCTGGAATAGTGTATAGGTTTACCGTCACCATGGCGGGGCCTAGTGCGACGAGCAGCAGTGCTCGCCGCGATGACTAGCGGACGCCTGCCGCCTGGGAAGGGGGGTCCTGCGGATGTTCCACCGCCACCGCCTAGGGCAGGTGGGGGTGGGCCACCACCTCCTCCTGAGGGGGGGGCATCCGAGGGTGCGTTAGAGGCACCCTGATGTATTGTATGTATATTGTAGACCTTTTCTATAGGCTGGTGAGCCGATTTTTGTACCGATATGTGGCACGGGCCTGAGGGCCGATGTATTTTTGTTGTATGTAAATATTTGGATGGCCTAAGGGGCCCACATATATATATATATATATATATATATATATATATATATATATGAGTATACATGTTATTGAGATCCAAATGTGTTGTACATGTGTTTTGGTGTTATTGATGATGATGTCTATTTGATCTACATGCTGTGACAGGATGTATGAGATGTTTTATGTATGTGTAGCTTGATGTGATATATGCCAATCTAACACCATGTTATCTATTTCATCTGTTGTTTGATTCAATTCTCTTGGAATATGTGTAAATGTAATGGAATCAAAATGTCGAGATAATAATCTAACCTACAGGTATTTGCGAAAGAGGCACGGATCGCGTACACGGTACACATTGTTGAGTTGGAGAACGACTAGTTGGGAGTCGAGGAAAACTCTAAGGTAACGAATATGATGATGTTGGGTGTCGGTCAGGAGGCCTATGACAGCAGTGTATTCGGCTTGGTTGTTGGTTGCTGGTCCTAAACATATGCCGTTGGAATGTAGCATTTCATGTGAAGGGGTATAGAGAGCCCAAGCAGCTGAAGAGAGATTTTGTGTCCAACGGCTGGCGCCGTCGGCGTACCCAATGTGGTAAGCTGGTGGAGGAGGCATCTGTGAACAACACAAAGGATAGTTTAGATGAGGGAGAAAAAAGAAAAAATGCTCGAAAAAGAAAAAATAACCTAAAGTAGCCTGACTACGTTTAAGCATAAAATTTCTTGAGGTATAACCCATTGACGGGTTCTTTGAGCGAGAGGCCTTCGGGGGAGGCCAGGATGTATGCGCCTTTGGTGAGGCAATGTTGGATGATGTAAGGGCCATGCCACAGTGATTCGA
>ML777693.1:1243313-1259393 GCA_009831015.1 Picea engelmannii | reverse complement strand
TCTTTGGAGTGTGAAAAGGGGCTCTTTAGGGCTCAATTAGGTCTTTGACCAGCCCACCATGTGGATTGAGCTCGGATTTGGTGTCAAATCGACTTGGGAGCTGATCCATTAGTGGTTGGGAGGCCGACCAATTTCAATAAATGTGCCATTTAGCAGGTGCGTGGGTTTTTCGCCCAACAGTTGCACATCGTGCGCGCATGCGCGCATTGTACGTTGTTGTTACGCGCATATGCGCACGCACCCCAGTTCTGTAAAGCGCCCTTCAATTTTTGGTCACTTAGTATAGTTTTTGACCCTTTTGCAATGCTATGGAATTAATCATGTGCCATGAATGACTTCAGTCCTGTTTTGATGATGCGGAGTTCTTGTCGCCATGTGCGGACGAAATTTCAGTGATAACACTATGGATTTCAAAGTTTCATACTAGTATTGTGGCAATAACTTTAAGATTTCGTATTGTAGTAACATTATATGATTCTTGTTGTTGTGTGATATTTTGGTGAATTTTCAAAAGGTTTACCATTTCCAAAGAGATTTAAAACTTCCAACATCATGAGATTTCAACAAATACCAAGTGTTGTTTCATGTCGATGTCTTGAAGTTTTCATGATATGGCCTTGCAGTGAACTTTGAAGCACAACAAAGTTTAAGACTTTTTGAGTTGTAGGATTTTGTGGTGGAATTCACAAATTTGTCTCAATGCAAACAAAAACGTTATGTCGCAAAGACTATTGAATAGTACCACACCATTAAATTTTTAAAATATCACTGCAAGACTAAAAACACAAGTTTTAATAAATCACAGTAAGAGGAAAATTAGGGTTTTGAAGCCAAAAAAAACAAATCTTGAAAATCTTAGTAAACAGTTAGAAAAATAATCCAAAGATTTGCAAGTTCATCAATTCTTCATGGAAAAATTAAAGTATGGAGACTCAAAACTCATTGTATTGAATTCATGTAATTTCATAATAATCATACCAAGGGTTCAAAAGTCACAGCTTTTGTGGTTCATCTCAAAAGTTTACCAAATATTGCATTGCGATGGATTTTCAAACTTTTTCGAATTGTAGTGTTTGTAGAGTGATAGAAATGTTTAGTGTTTTTGGCGAGTCCTCAAGGTTTTATCGAATAAAAGTAGAATAATTTCACCACATGAAATTAAAAAATATTGTCGCCAAAGTGTAAAATTTTGAAACTCACAAAACATCTCCACAACGGCTCAGCAATCAAACTTTTGAAAATCAATAAAAGAGGAAATCTTAGCAATCATTTACAAAATCCAAAGTAAAAAAGTCTTGCAAACTCATTTCTTTCTGTGGAAAGTTATAACTATACATTTTTTAAAACTTAAGCAAATACAATAGTGCCTCAAAGTAACGAAAAAACAAAAGTGGAAGTGTTTTTCAAAGATCAAATTTAACAATAGCTTTAGATCAGGACGAAAAACCTAATTAAAGTTTGAATGGAGTGTGAAGTCTCAACAAATGGAAACACATTAGGAGGATCCATGAATCTCTAAAACATTACTATTCAATATTATCTTTTTAATAGGACACAAAAAAATTCAAAAAACTCATACCTTGGAATTTTAACAAATGGATTATTTAGTTCCTTCCTTTATAATGTGAATCTAAAGCATCCCCATCCATACATCTTCAGTGATTTAACATTTTTTTGGAGATAGAAAGTATGGATTTGATTTCCTTTAAATATTCACCTAACGTTCTAGGTAATAGTCATAATCATGAGGTTTTACTTAAATGGGATTGAAGATAGTGCCTCAAAGGAATGAAAAAACAAAAATGGAAGCATTTCTCAAAGATCAAATTTAACAATAGCTTTAGACCTGGATGAAAAACCTAATTAAAGTTTGAATGGAGGATGAGGTCTCAACAAATGGAAACACATTAGGAGGACCCATGAATCTCTGAAACATTACTATTTAATCATATCTTTTAATAGGACACCAAAAATTTCAAAAAACTCATACCTTGGAATTTTAACAAATGGATTATTTAGTTCCTTCCTTTATAATGTAAATCTAAAGCATCCCCATTCATACAACTTCAATGATTTAACAATTTTTTTGGAGATAGAAAGTATGCATTTGATTTCCTTTAAAGATTCACCTAACGTTCTAAGTAATAGTCATAATCACGGGGTTTTACTTAATTGTGTTCTCTTTTAATGTGAATGGGTGGTATTTTCAAGTTGGTTGAATTATCACTTAACTAAATTTTCTAGACTTTCTAGGATTTATTTAGTTGTGGAGGCTTTCTTATTGTTTTTTTTATCATTCTACCTTTTGATCCTAATGATGGACTATGTATCGTAGGTCTAAAACGTTGACGAAATGTATTTGAACATGGTGAACCCATAAATCAATACAAACAATTCCACCATTGTTTTAACTTTTCAAGCAACACGTGGGACATTCATTCAAAAATTGCTTGTTTAAGTCACTAAACAATAAAATGGGAGATTGAAAGGATTAGTAAGTGTTTATCTTTCACAAGACCCTGCAATTACCCATCAAGGGATATGGAAAATGGAGACGTGAGAGATTTCAATGTGAAATCATTAGTTTAAAGAGAAAACTAGAAGGCAAAGACTATTCTAGGGAAACCACAATAAGAGGATTGAAATGAAGAAAGAAAACAACAAACCAAAATTGAAAGCAATCTACTTAAAAGAAAACAAAAATCAAAGTAAGGCACCAAATGAAAATTGTGAAAATAAGTAACAATAAAAGAAAACATAATTATGTATAGGCTAACTACCTTAAGGGTAGCTAATTGAAGTAGTGTTTCAAAATTTGTCAATTGATAGGAAGGAGGTATACTTCCCCTTCCAAATTTTGTAATTTGTACATGCCTAGGCTAATCTTCTCAACCACTTGGAAAAGACCAAGTCATAATTGTTGGAATTTAGTGTGTTTTCCCTTTTCTTCACGTGACTTGCCAAATAAGGGAATTTTGAGGTAAAAAATGGGCCTCAAAACAAAAAAATGTACTATAAAAAACAACTTTAAGAGAACCAATAGGATCCAAAATGATGATGTCAACCATAAGGGTAAATATTGTTGGAGGGAAAGGAAGAAAACTATTTTTTGTAATCATATTTTTTACTTATCTCCTTACATGTTTACTCAAATTTCACGTGTAGACATTCGTTGGACACATAATTAAGTTCAACATCCAACAAGTACCCACTCTACATACTTTTCATAGACCCACTCACTTGAAATTTGAGTAAACCTATAAGGAGATAAATAAAAAAATATGATTAAAAAAAGTAGTTTTCTTTCTTTCCCTTTGAAAATTCATAACTCTTATTTTATTATTTTAATTATTATTTTATTGTTTTCCTTAAGAGGCTAATTTTAGACCTCAAATTTTCCCTAATGTTCCATTTTAGAACTAAATCTCCCACCTGCAAGTCCATGTTTCCTGCAGATCACTTATAAAACCACCTTTTAGTTATTTATTGATGGGCATAAAAAAAAATCTTATCCTTCTCTCTTTCTTCCTTCAACTTCAACAATGTGTTGATCTAACTTTGAATGGTTGGGTAGGTTCACCCATGTGAGGCTCGGGATAGTTGAAGGGAGGGAAAGAAAATTTTTAGGGGTAGGATGGCTTCTTTACCATATAACAAGAAATAAGGGGAAGCTCCTAGAGCATCTTTTGGGGTCACTTGGTCAACCCTCAGGGTGTTTCGCAAAGCATTGTTCTAGTTCCTTTGATGGTCAACTACAATATTATTTAGAATACAGATCAAGTTCTTGTTAGTGGGCTTAGAGTTTCCATTTCCTTATTAGTAATAATTATATGAGTATCATAAAATGATTCTTTTATCTAAAGAAAAATCTATAAACTTCAAAGAAGAAAAATAAGTAGTGTTATCAAAGACGAGTGTAGATGTAATACCAAACTTAGTAATCAAATATTGGTCCAAAAATTGAATTACCGCTACTTCATTGATCTTGGTCAACAACACAACTTTTTTCCACCATGTGAAATAATTTGTGGTAGTCAATATGTACTTATGCTACTTGGAGGAGTTCAGATTAATCTCCCCTATGATGTCTAGGCCCCACTGCTCAAATGGATCTTCAACTATTATAGGATGTAGTGGGACAATTGGCTTATTTTCATGTCCAACACACATTTGACAAGTTTTTAATTTCCAGGGGTATGAGTGTGCATCTCTAAATACTATTGGAAAGCAGTACCCAACATTCATAAAATTTTTATTTGTTGTCTTGCCAACAAAGTGTCCTCTAGTGAGGCCATCATGTAGTTTCATGAGGATTGTATCGACTTCTTGTTTCTCAATACATCTAAGGATCACTCCATCATAGTTTCTTTGGAACACAATGCCATTATTCCAATGTTATTGGGAATACCTATGTCTTAACGCTCTCTTTTTCTTTGAACTTAGATAGTTGGGTGCAATGCCCTTTTGCAAGTAGTGCTTCAACTCGTTATACTAAGAATCTAATTCTACAAGAACATATAAGACATCTTGAAGATAAAAATGCATCTTATTTTCCAAACCTTTTTTTGACGAATCAACTAGGTCTAATGATTTAGTTGATAGCTTGCACAGGCCTTGGCCTTTGACTATAATTGTAAGCTTAGATTATAGGTCATATTCTTGGATGGTTCTCATCCAGCTTCCTCTTCGCTCGCCGATTTATTTATACACAAATAATGATCTCACAATTGGGTGGGGTGGGATCACTTTAGTATGGTTCTTCAAAATATAAAGCTTGAACTATTTGACAATGTTGAATATAATAAATGATTTCATGTAAATCATTGGATAGTTTAGCTTAGCTCTTTGTAGACTAGATCTCATGAATGAAATTGGATATGTATTCCCTTACTCATCTTTTCGTGTTAGCATTGCTACAATGTCATGGTTAGATGCAAATGTATATAGTGAAAATTATTTATAGTCTAGGTTGTGCAATGTTGGGGTAGCAGCTATTGAAGCCTTTATTTTTTCAAAATATTCCTTCTTAATTGGAGTCCATTTAAACTCACCATCCTTCTTTTTCATCTTCTACAAAATCTTGACAATGTCAACGAAGTAAACTACAAACCTTCAAATAAAAATTATCTTACCAAAGGAGGAATGCATTGATTTCTTGCTATTGGGCATCAAAATATGCACAATATCACTAGTTCATTTTTTCTCTATTGATATTCCATCTTTCAATATGATATGTCCTAGTGGTTTCCACACTCAAACATTGAAGATGTTTTTCTTTGGGCTCAAAGAAATGCCACATTTTTGGCACATTTCAAAATTCTCTTTTAGATGTTGTAAGTGGTTTGACCCTTTCTTAGAGTATATCATGAAATCATTGAGGTAAAACATCATGTTATAACCAATTATCCCCATGAAACCTATATTCTTTTCTCAATGAAACATAGTGCTTTCATTCACTAATCCAAAATTCATTCTCCAGTAGACGTACATTCCCCACTTTGTGCGAAAAATGGTTTTCAATTGGTCGGATTGAGCCACTGGGACTTGGTTATAATTAGAAAAACTGCCTAGTAATGAGAAAATTTTAGACCCAAATACAAGTTGTAAAATTGTCCCCATTAAAGGAACAAGGTAGTTAGCTTTATCAAATACTCTATCTAGGTTTCACAAATCTATAAAAAAAATGACTTCTCTTGACTTTTTTCTGGATGGTACCAGATTTGTGACCCAGGTAGAATGATGAAATTTGAAAATTATATTTTCATCCAATAGTTTATTTAATTCTTTTTGGATTGGTGGTTCAAGATTTAGATTCACCTTGCGTAATTTTTACTGAAAATTTTTAGCATCTTCCTTCAAGGGAATGACATGCTTCATAATTTTTGTATCATAAGTCTTCAAATGTTTGTAGGTCCAAGTGAAGAATCCTTATATTGTTTGAACAATTGAATGTATGTTTGCCTCTCTTTTCCTGAATAGTAGGTCCCTAGATTGATATTCTCGGGATTATCTCCAGTACCCAATTTGATCATCTTGTAGCTCATGGATGAGTTGTTTATCTTGATGATGGATGGTTTTATAAATCTTCTCTAAAGATAAAACATTGTTTTTAGTGTTAGGACTCCCTTATGCATGGGGTTACATCTAATATTACCCATGCAGTCTTTAACATTCTACATGGATTTCAAATTCTCCTTATCGTCTATAATTTCATCTCTGAATATGTCTTCATTAGTCAAGAAACATGTGATATTTTCATCATCATTAAACACCCTCTAGATTGTGATGTTGTTTGGTATTAAAGGCCTAAAAATAAACAAATAAGCTCAACAGAGAAAAAAAAAACACATCATTTAAAGGAGTAAACCTAGAAGCAACATTATCCAAGGTATATGTGGATGCATTCTTGGAGTGAGGGATGGATTTAATATGAAATGCATAAAATTTATTGATTAAATTCCAAATATTTGACTAATCATTTTTCAAATGAAGTGAAATACAATAAATTAAATTCTTTAGATACCTCGCTATTATTTTTGAATCACCAAACACTTTCAAGCATTTTGCCTTGATATCAATAGATTTTTTAAGACCTTGATTCAAAGCCTCATACTCAGCTATGTTCTCAGTGCATTCAAACTCATGTCTATAGGAAATCAAAATTCACCTATTTTGTGGATCAATTAGGATGCAACCTATCCCATCTCCTTATTGTGACTTGGATCCATTAAAAAACAAAGTCCAGATGTTAGTATCTATGACTAAGTTAGAACAACTAGTGCTTTCTAAATATAATATAGTAGAACCATTATAGTTAGTCTATGTGTGTTTTTTTATTCTAGAGGTGATTCTTGCACTACATAACACCTAAAATAGTTTCAAGGAAATAATTTACCAGAACTAAATGTGTGAAATTAATAGGCTCATTTTGTCCTTCCAATTATGTCACCATGTGTTTCATATGACCTTCTCATACAATTTTGATATGATTTTATTTCCCTTTGTAGGTAAGAAACAAGTATGACTAGTATGTGGCAAAGCATCCTTGCAATTTCTGTGACTAATCCTTGAACAACAACAAACTGTTGGAATACTGAGAGGGGGGGTGAACCAGTATGAGCACTTTATACCAATTTTAACAACAATATATGTTCTTTTACTTTAACAACAATGTTCAATAGTATATCATCAATGTATCATCTATGATTGCATTCAATATATCATGATAATATAATCATAAACAACATCACATCAAATACACAGTACACCAGTATTTACGTGGAAACCCAAATGGGATCAAACCACATAATGTTTTCTTATATATATCAAGAATTCATTCATAGGAAGCACCAACTTCACAATTCTCAAGTTGCATCTAGAAGGAGAATACAACCCTCTATTTACAATATCCAATCTGAAGGAAGCTACAACTCCCTGAATTCTCTGGCTCTAACTAGAAGGAGGCTACAACCCCCTGGGTTCTCAGGCTCCAACCTGAAGGAATCTACAAATCCTTGATTCTCCGACTCCAACTGAAAGGAGACTATAACCCCCTTTCCTTGCCCTGTCCTACCACCCTAAAATATAAGTACAGACCAATTTTCACTACCACAATCACTTCCACGGTCACTGCTATTGTTACTATCACTGTCACTGTCACTGTCACTATCACATCAACATGTAACCTATCACTGTATCCAACCTGTCACTATATCCAACCTATCACTTCAACCTGTCATTAATCAACTTGTCCAACCTACCACTGTCACTGATACTCAACCAGATCATCTCACATGGATCATATACCAAGGACACCTCTCAACTAGATGCCCAACATCACCAACACATGCCTCTACCAATCATGTACAGAGATCACCAACATACCATCACAAGGTATGTGTCTCAACCATGTACCAATCCATCAACATATACCATACCATGCACCAACACTTGTACCATATGCCTCAACCATGTACATCAACAATTTACATCAACACCATAACATGTATCAATCATGTACCATACCATGTTCAAACCATGCACATCAACCATAAAAAGTGTCTCAACCATATACCATATCACTCTCAATCATGCCATGTACCATAATATAAGGCTCAAGTATACACCATAACATGTAACCAAACCATACACCAACATAGCCAATAATGCTTCTAATAAATGTACCATAACATCACCAAGATGTACCATATCACATATTATCATCACCATGCATGTACCATAACACCATAACCATAACCCTTAAAACTTACCTCTGATCCTGTAGCTGATTTGTTGTACTTGTAAACTGACATGTAACTCTTCCATGGTCCTCAAAAATCTAGTACCAACATCCCTTCACAACCTTTCACAAGCCCTTTTGCATATACACAAATTTCTCTTCTATTGACCATGTGTATACGCGCTTTCCTCCACTACAATTCATGTATGCCCGCACTTCTCTATGCATGCGTCCCGCAGATGTAAGTGACCTATCTTTCTTCATACCACAGATGTACCCAATTTTTCCTTCTTTATCATGTGTATGTACGTGACTTGTCCTTCTTCAACCTGTGTATGTACACGACCTGTCCTTTTGTAGCTCGTGTATAACCTCAGAAAACTAGGGTTTCTAGTTTTCTGCAATTCCGAAACTTTCGCTCCTTCGGACCTTCATTGCCTCAGACTTGATACGTCAAATTCAACCTCAGATTCACTAATAGATTTTCCAAAAGATAAAACATAACATTCACAATATAGATCTTCAATGTAAGTGTGTATGTATAAATGAGAGACTCTTTGAGGTGTATTTATAATAATGATAGGTAACCTCTTTCCTTATTTTAGGGGTTTCTTGTTGCAACCACTTTTCCCTTTGACTAAGACTTGTAACCAACTAGTGGCTTCTTGACCACTCTTTGAGGCTTCCAACTTTATAAGGCCATATCTCCCTAACCGTGAGGAACCACGTGGTGTTCCACATATCACCGGAAACAGAACGACGAGTAATATTCATCTATGAGTATCTTACCTGGATTTTCACTATCATTCATGTCCATATTCCTTAACAAACTTTGGGTTCCATAACCACACCCCCGTGGCTTCATGTAGGTTTCCTCAAATGCACCCAACTAACTCACCATCAATCTCGATCATAAAAATGTCAATCAATTGTCCAACATCTTCTCCACATCTCTAGACATCTCCAAGGGTTGAAATAAATCTCTAAGGGTTGACATCAATCTCCAATATCACTCTCTAAGGGTTGACATCAATGACAACCAACTATCCAAACCAATTGTCCAACAATATACCCCTTTGTCATTGATGGAAACACAAACATTGATGGAAACACTTAGACATGACAAGACTCATGCTCATGCTCCCCCTATGATCATCGCTCCTCATCAATGTTTCTATTTCTCCCTCTTTGACAACAATGGCAAAGGGTATCTCTCCTTGGGGTTTCTCCCCCTATTTTCATGCCTTTGTTCTTTCTCTCTCTCTCTTTGACCAAAAAGGGTAATTCCCCTTGTCGATACGTCTCCTCCTCTCACTGTACCTTCTTTAATTAATCATGGGTAAAATAATAGCTCCCCTTGTGGGTATGTCTCCATGTCTTTATACTACTAATATTCCTTTCTGGATCTCTCTCTCTAATGACTTGACTTCTCAGCATGATGTTGTGTAGATCGATGTAGGGATACATGTATATGTTTCCTTTCCTCTCTTCCAGTGTTGCTTATTGTCCGTCGGTGCTTCCTCTTGAGATTTCACTGACATATATAAAAAGTATTCATTACTTGATTTCTTCAATCACTTGTCATGTTCACTTGACTACACTATTCAATGATTTCCTTTTGATTATATAGATTATGCAGACAGTTTCTCTTTCCATGTCCTATTGTGCCTTTCACTGCTTTTCCTTTATGCAACTAACGGATTCAACTTATTCCAATTGTAAATATGTTGTTATGCATCTGACCTATGTTTCATATACCTGTTAATTATCTCACAAATCCATCTCTGTCCATATGTCACAAATTGTTCATAACCCTACTACTCAATTGTCCACAATGTTGACCCACCTGTCACTAGACTATTATGAAGGATTCACCTGAATATGCTACAATTGATCATCACATGTTCATGCTTATCAGTCTGAATAAAATATGTCCATTGATCTTCTCTATCTTCAAACCAAACTCCACATGTCTAGAACAACTTGTACTGAAGATATCTCTGCCTGAGTATAATCATAAACATCTGCCTATGTAACTGCCAATTAACACCTGTGTGGGAACACTACTTCTTAACCGATCAATCTGTTACTATGTACTTCTATTATCTGACTTCTTTGAATCTGTTTCTGTGAACACTTCATACCGCTCAAAATATGGTTCTCTGATATGCATCGACTCCCCTTGTTCAATATTCATATTTACTGGGAGTCTCCAAACCAAATGGCTCAAAACAATACCCACTCTGATGCGAAGTAATATTCCACTTCGTTTGCAGATTCATCATCTCTTTGAACTCTAACTTCTTCCTTTCTGCCTGCGGATTGATAATGCACTACAATTCCTCAAAGTACAATTTCGTGAACCTGATCTTTATTCACATGATATTCTTTTCTTTCTTGTGATATTGCAAATCCTGTGATCTATGGGACCTGGTCTTTATTCACCTGTTCTTCTTGTTTTTCATTTATTCTCCAAACCTTCCTATATCTGACATATTTCTTTTTCCCTGTAGATTTGTCTTCATCTTGTACTATTTCCAATCCTGAGAGTATGACTTATGGGTGTCCTTCATTCATCTGATCTTCCTTTGCATGCTCTTGTTTTATTTTCCAAACCTTCTTATATATAATATCAATGTTATTTCTCAAACAAGTATCCATCATGCTTCTACAATCATGAGCTATGTGTCCACAATTATTTCACTTGTAACATTCAATGTCATGTGGGTCCACATCAAATTTTCTTGTTTGAACATTTCTTTCATAATCCCTGCAATCTGCAAACTTATGTCCAAAATTAGTACAGTAAAAACAATGACCATAAAATAAATTTACATACCTGGGAGTGAATGATCTTCTTTGTTGTGTAGTCCTTCCAAATTCCTTCCTTGGTTGATCATTATCTTATCTTCTGTGGATCTCTTCATCATGGTTGAAGATTCTTTGTTGCCTGAATGTGGTAGGTCTTGTTGAAGATGTATCTCTATTATACTCATTCTTCTTCGATTATTGTTGACCATGATTCCTTCGTTTGAGTACTTATTCATAACTTTTGCTCTTTTCTTCATTCTTCTTTTCTAGTAACCTGGTGGGATTCTCTTCAACATTCTCTACTGATGAGGTGGATGTTTTTGTCTCTTCAATGTTCTTTTTGAGCTTGTCAATATCTTCTTTCTCTTTTTTTCTTCTTCCTTTTGTGCTTCTATTTTGATTTCCAAACACAACTTATGATCTTCGAGAGTTTCTTTAATCCTTTTGGCTTCTTCTAGTTGACCCTTTAACATCATGATAATCTGCTTGACTTCTTTGGAGTTTTCATTATGAGATTCTTCTTTCTTCAACATATGATTCCTCATGAATTCTTCTGTTCGCTTTTCTTCTTCAAGTTGGATCTTCAATGTGATTATTTAATCTTTGAGTTCTCTTTCTCGTTGACTGAAATATTCTTCATGATTCCTTTTCTTTTCAATCTCAGGATTTAATACATATAACATATGTTATTGGGATTTTTTGTCTCATCACTTTCAATCTTCAAACAAGGGTATTCAATTTCAAGATGTTTGCACTCTTCACAATTAAAGCAAAATAACTCACTTATGTTGACTATGCACTCTTCTTATTTTGAATATGTCTGACATGATGAACATCTTACCTCTTGTTATGTATCCGCATATTCTTTAGCAATATTTGAATATGTGATGGGAGAAGAGTAGATATTATGTATCTTATCCTAGATTTCTTTCGCTGATGAAAATTTTCCCACTTTGTCCTTAGTGAATCAGGTAAACTTTCCATGATGAAATACATTGTTATTTTTTTGTTCTTATTCAATTCCTTCTTCATTGCAGTATTTTGTTTCTTTGAACCATTATATCCTTTAACAACTGAATACCAAACATTGTATTCTTGTGCCTAAATTTTTTTCCGTTCTTCTGCTCCATGACTCGTAGTCCAGACCATTGTAACCATTGAACATTGGTACTCCATTCATATTGTACTCCTTCATCTACCTTCCAGTGGTTAAAATTTTTCCTTGAAGGAACCTGCTCTGATACCAATTGTTGGAATATTGAGAGGGAGGGTGAATCAGTATGAGCACTTTATACCACTTTAAACCACAATATATATTCTTTCACTTTTACAACAATGTTCAACAATATATCATCAATGTATTATCTATGACTACATTCAATATATCATGAACATTTAATCATAAACAACATCACATCAAATGCACAGTACACCTGTATTTATGTGGAAACCCAAATGGGAGAAAACCATGAAATTATTTCTTATATATATCAAGAATTCATTCATAGGAAGCACCAACTTCACAATTCTCCAACTGCAACTAAAATGAGGATACAACCCCCTATTTACAGGATCCAACTTGAAGGAAGATAGAACTCCATGAATTCTCTAGCTCCAACTAGAAGGAGGATACAACCCCCTACATCCTCAATATCCAACTTGAAGGAAGCTATAAATCCCTGATTGTCCTGCTCCAACTAGAAGGAGGGTACAACCCCCTTTCCTTTCTCCATCCCGTTGCCCTGAAATATAAGTGTAGAACCATTTTCATTACCACAATCACTGCTATTGTTACTGTCATCATCACTGTCATCATCACATCAACCTGTAACATGTCATTGTATCCAAACTGTCATTTTTCAACTTGTCCAACCTGTAACTATCATCGATACTCAACCAGATCCTCTCACATGGATCATTTACCAAGGACACCTCTCAACTAGATGTCCAACATCACCAACACATGCCTCTACCAAGAATATACCAAGATCAACAACATACCATCATAAGGTATGTGTCTCAACCATGTACCAACCCATCAACGTGTACCATACCATGCATCAACCATAACCTATACCAAAACAAGTGCATCAACCATGCACCAACATCTGTACCATATGCCTCAACCATGTACATCAACACCATAGCATGTATCAATCATGAACCATACCATGTTCCAACTATGCACATCAACCATAACAAGTGTCTCAACCATATACCATATCACTCTCAATCATGCCATGTACCATAAGATAAGCCTCAGGTATACACCATAAAATGTAACGAAACCATACACCAAGATAGCCAATAATGCTTCTAATCAATGTACCATAACATCACCAAGATGTACCATATCACATATTATCATCACCATGCATGTACCATAACACCATAACCATAACCCTTAAAACTTACCTCTAATCATGTAGTTGACTTGTTGTACTTGTAAATTGACCTGTAACTCTTCCATGGTCCTCAACAACCTAGGACCAACATCCCTTCACAACCTTTCACAAGCCCTTTTACATATACACGACTTGCTCTTCTACTGACTATGTCTATATGCACTTTCCTTCACTATAGCTCATGGATGTCCACACTTCTCTATGCCTATGGATCGTAGATGTATGCAACTTGTCTTTCTTCAGACTGCGGATGTACTTGATATGTCATTCTTCAGCCTGCGTATGTACGCAACTTATCCTTCTTCAGCTTGTGTATGTACGCGACCTGTCCTTTTATAGACCATGCATAAACTTAGAACACTAGGGTTTTTATTTTTCTATAGCTCCAAAACTTTCTCTCCTTTAGACCTTCGCTGCCTCAGACTTGATACGTCATATTCAACCTCAAATTCACTAATATATTTTCCAAAAGATAAACCATAACATTCACAAGATAGATATTCAATGTAAGTGTGTCTATATAAATGAGAGACTCTTTGAGGTGTATTTATACTAATGCTAGGTAACCTATTTCCTTATTTTAGGGGTTTCTTGTTGAAACCACTTTACCTTTTGACTAATACTTGTAACCAACTAAGGGCTTCTTGACCACTCTTCGGGGCTTCCAACTTTACAAAGCCATATCTCCCTAACCATGAGGAACCATGTGGTGTTCCACATATCACCGGAAATGACACGACGAGTATTATTCATCTATGAGTATCTTACTTGCATTTTCACCATCCTTCATGTCCATATTCCTCAACAAACTTTGGGTTCCATAACCACACCTTCGGGGCTTCATGTAGTCATCTTCAAATGCACCCAACTAACTCACCATCAATATCGATCATACAAATGTCAATCAATTTTCCAACATCTCGTCCACATATATATACCTCTACAAGGGTTGGCATCAATGACAACCAACTATCCAAACCAATTGTCCAACACAACCCATAAGACTTTAGGATGTCAACAACAATAATATCAATAACTTGACAAACTTTAGGATCAAAGGCTAAACTAATTATGTCATCCTTAAGTTCACCAATGAATTTTAAATCTAACCTATCTAGCTGAACGATTTGAGTAGTACATTTAGAAGGGACAACATTTATCTTTTTACGGATTAAATAAAGAATAAAATTAGATGAAGCTTTTGAATCCACCTGACAATTGTGTACATTGTAATTAAAAATTTCAAAGGTCGATAGGAACAAAGGATTCTGTGAATTCAAATGTTTTCCTATGCTAGCTATAATTACCATGGAATTTTCCCTTAATTTTGATTCTTGATTATTTTTAGATTTCTAATTATTTTCAACAAGTTTATATTTATTTTCACAATTATCTATTGTTTTCTACTATGAATTCTGGAGAGTTTTGAAGGTGTTCAAAATTAAATCTCTTTTGTTGGAGAATAATACAAATGTCATACATGGAGACATTTACCTTTGTTTTCTTCATTGTTGACGGGCGAAAATGGCCGTCTGTTAACTGGGAGAGTTGAACCGGTCCGGGGTTGTCTAAATAACCCAAGCCGTTTGGAATGGACCACCCTGATGAGTTTAACGGCTCCGTTGGCCGCTCTAAGGTCTTCTATGAAAACCAGAGAGAAATGACATGAGCTAAGAAATCTAACTAAAGGTAAATAAACAAACTAAACTATAACTGAATATAAGAAACTAACTAAAATAAAGGAAACTAGAAACTAATAAAACAAAGAAAAAGAACTAAACTAATAAAAGAAACTAAACTAATAAAGCAAACTAAACTAACTACACTATTCTAACTATAAACTACTAACTATTATATATACAAGGTATTAATTATGATTATAATAACTCAAATCAACTACCTAATTATCAGCTGCAATATTTCTTATTCACAAATGTACATTATGGACAGCCTACAGATTTGATTAAAACCTGCAAAAATCATGTGCATTTTCCCTGCCCTAAGACAACCAAGAATCTCTTTTTTATCTTTTATGTTTTATGAAAGGAAATAAAAACTACTGAAATTAAACAATCTAATCTATATTACTGAATTTAAACAATGTAATATAAATCTAACTAAACTATCATTTATATTAAACTACTTAACATAAACAGTAAACATCTAACTAATTGACCTGGAAACGCTCCAAGTCTGCCCTGTGTAAGATGACTTCTTAAGTTGATTGGAGGAAGAAATTCACACCATTTAGTCCTTAAGCTTCTCGTAAACGATCAGCTATGTTGCTCCTTGAAGTGTTGTACAGGACAAACAAGACATAAAAGAAAATCATAACAATCTTCTGATGATAAATCTTTGCAATAAGGGAAACCTATTATGCAGAAAACTTATATAACAATTCCATCTATGAAGAAGACAAAGCTATCATTCATAAAATGAATCAACAACTGTTATGTCCTTTATCTCTATTGAAAGCAACAATATATGTATAACAGTAAAGAAATTATATCATTTGCATTTGATTTAGATAACAAAGTAATACTAAACCATAAACAAAATGATATACAAAACTTGAAACACAATGTTGATATATTGAAAAGCAAAAGCTATGACAAAACATCAATT
>ML777693.1:1214886-1232757 GCA_009831015.1 Picea engelmannii | reverse complement strand
ATTTATATTAAACTACTTAACATAAACAGTAAACATCTAACTAATTGACCTGGAAACGCTCCAAGTCTGCCCTGTGTAAGATGACTTCTTAAGTTGATTGGAGGAAGAAATTCACACCATGTAGTCCTTAAGCTTCTCGTAAACGATCAGCTATGCTTCTCCTTGAAGTGTTGTACAGGACAAACAAGACATAAAAGAAATTCATAACAATCTTCTGATGATAAATCTCTGCAATAAGGGAAACCTATTATGCAGAAAACTTATATAACAATTCCATCTATGAAGAAGACAAAGCTATCATTCATAAAATGAATCAACAACTGTTATGTCCTTTATCTCTATTGAAAGCAACAAGATATGTATAATAGTAAAGAAATTATATCATTTGCATTTGATTTAGATAACAAAGTAATACTAAACCATAAACAAAATGATATACAAAACTTGAAACACAATGTTGATATATTGAAAAGAAAAAGCTATGACAAAACATCAATTCTGCTCCAGTTTGAATCAGAATTACATATCCTTGTTCTCCCACAACTGAGGACGTTTGATTATTACAAAACCATAGGTTTATATAGGTTTCTCACAAGGTAAAACATCCTTGTGAATAATAGCAAATTGTTTTACAAAATCTGGGAAAAATCCCAAAATCTCCTAAACTAAGGAAATAAAATGCAAGTAAAATATGTAGATCATCCCCTAACTGCTCATGATATCTATTGCCAATTTGAATTTTCCTGCAATAAAACACAAAGATCAAATTAGAAGAATGTTTTATTAGAAAAACAATTAAAAAATGACTTTACAGACTCAGCTACAGAATCATCTGATTTTGTAGCTAGTCAAAAATAGCAAACAGGACTAGATATAATCAAAATAAAATCAAATCCAAAACTAATTACTAATTATTCAATTATTCTTTAAATTAAACCAAATCAAAAAGAATGCAAATCGGGACAGAGTAAAAATACTCTGTTTTTCCAATTGACATAAAATCAAATCAAATCTTAATAAGATTGTTTTCACAAATGCAATTAATGGTAAACCAAATCGTATGAAATACAAAACAATCATTACTGATTTGCATATCGTTCAATCCATTGCCAATATAGAAAGCCATTGATGCAGGAGCATCTACGACTTCATCAAGCGAGCCAGCGTGGAGGAAAGAATATACAGCTGGACAGCACTAGCGCCTACATTTTTGAATTACTTTGAAGATTGTTGCACCGCCGTTTAACTAAAGGCATTCAAAGCTGAGCACACTTGTATTGTGTTATAGATAGGAAGGCATTTAATAGCTTTAATGCTGTTAGATAGGAATTAGCTGTAGATTAGACAGTTTTACTTCCGGGAGGGAAAACGAATATAGGCACCCTCCTTTGTATAATGAAGGGGATTATTATTATTATTCAGCATTAGCATTGAGGAGCAAGAGAGAGGGAGAGCAAGAAGAGAACTTGTGAAGAACACCCATGTACAGATATTGAATTAATAGTGAAGCTTTGATTCAACTCCATGGCTGTGATTATTCTCTGTGTGTTGTTGATATTATGTTGTTGCATATTTGCTTCTTGTTTTGCCTATTGTCTATATGTTGCATATGTGATTGCATGGCAGGTTCGAAATCTAAGGGATTGAGAGATTGAGTTTCAATCGGTTCTCTGTCTAAGCTGGGAGATTCCTGCAGAGAGTGCAGTGGAATACCTCCACATAGAGTGCGCTGAGGAGGCTGGACAGTTAAACCCTCATCTTTGTTTGCCCAGAAGTTGTGTTAAGTTATTTGGACCATGCAGGTGAAGTGCAGGTTAAGTTGAGATCTCAGAGTCAAGCCTGGGAAGAGAAGAACATGAGAGTCGTGGTTAATTTCCATGGACATGTTTATTCTCTGTGTGTTGTTGGCATTGTGCCTTTTCATATTTTCTTCCTGTTACTTACTTCTTTCATATGTTGCTTATGTGATTCTATGGAAGAATTGAGTACAGAGGGGTCTGAGTAGGAAGTTGGTGAAAGCTCAAGAGGGAGAGTTCCTTGCAAGTATCATGAACAGACCCGGGTGAAGCCCGAACGGGAGAAGCTTCGGAGCGAAGTACTCTTCAAAAGGAAGAGAATCGACGACTTGAATTTCAAGGAGAGAGTTAACCTTCAAGCTCAAGTAGAGGTCGGTTGACATCGCCTATCGGCATATCGGGGTTGGCGAGCGCCAGAGTTGCATGCACGTCGAAATCACGGTAGCGATTTCCAGTTTCCGTGGGAGTGTCGACTTACGGAGGAACACGTGGCACGTGACCTCGGAACGTCGGGTTTTGGGAGTTGAAGAGCCAAGCAGCTGGTCTCATACGTCGCGAACTCGCGAAGGGGATGAGCTAGCGATACTCGGGTATCGGCGACTCGGGCCTCGGAAGTCGGAGTGGAGTCACTTTGGACTCGCGGGAAGCGAAGCCGTGAGAAGGCGAGATCGTGAGTCTTGGCATCTCGGTGCATCGGATATCGGGTGTTGAAATCCCGAGAGGTTGGGAGCGCGAGAGGCGAAGTCTCGATTCCCCGAAGTAGAAAAAAGAAGAACCGTTAAATTTCTTCAGGCCCGTGGGAAGAGAAGGTCCTGGTGAGAGCGACAGTGCCGTTGAGGGCACCGTGGTTGCGTCAGAGTGGTATCAAAGCCTGAAGATCTTGTCTGTATATTTCAGGCAGGAGGAGTGAAAGAGGAAAGGAAAGCACTCTGATACTCACGACTTGCGTCAGAGTGGTATCAGAGTGGGTTAAGAAGTTCTCTTTGTTCAGGTAGCAGAGAGAAACAGATTACACCATGTCGCCCAGAAGAGAGAGGCAATCTCCTGATCGTGAGGACAGGGATGCCCGAAGAAGGGGTAGGCCAGCAGGTAATGCTGAGATAGAGCGAGAGATGAGATATCTCCGAGCCAGACTTGAAGAAATGGAGACCACCCAGAGACGTGGTGCTGGTACAGCAGAGTTCAGTGATCCCGAGATTGAAGAGGAAGCTGGACACGATGCCGAGGAGGTCTCAGCAGAAGATGCCTCGACAAAAAGACTGATTAGAGCCATTTCGAGGATGAGCTCGAAGACGAAGATGGACATTCCCGTCTATGAGGGAAGTCTAAATGCAGAAGAGTTGTTGGATTGGATCCGAGCACTCGACACCTACTTTGATTACGAAGACATCGAAGAAGACAAGAAAATAAGGCATGTTGTTACCAAGCTGAAGGGACATGCAGCCTTATGGTGGGACGAGTTGCAGGCGGACAGGCATTCCAAAGGAAAACAGAAGATAAAGAGCTGGGATCGGATGATCGCCAAGATGAAGGCGAAGTTCATTCCGAGGGATTACCAGATCACTTTGTTCCGGCGCATGCAAAACCTGAGACAGAAGATGATGAAAATGAAAGAATACACCGAAGAATTCTACAGGCTCAACATCAGAGCGGGTCATCGGGAGAGTGATGACGAAAAGGTGGAAAGATACTTGAATGGTCTTAGGTATGACATTCAGGATGAATTGAGCCTGGTCACCATCCGAACAGTTGAGGATGCATACCAGATGGCTCTGAAGGCCGAGGAAAAGCTGAGTCGCAAGCAGGGACAGCGAGGGCGAGGCAGGAGCCAGCCCAGGGGTAAGACAGTTGCCCAAGAAAAAACTCAGAAGCCGCAGGGTAGAGTTGAAAGGGGTGGAACCTCACAGCAGCGGCAGCAATATGCTGAGCCGATGAGGCAGCATACTGAGCAGGGTGGCGGATATGCTGACGCCAACGTAATTCCTTGTACCCGCGGTAGAGGAAGAGGCCGTGGAGAAGTTATCACATGTTTCACGTGTGGAAAAGACAGTCATAAAGCCGTTGAATGTCCAGAAAGGAAGATGGACAGAGGAAAAGCCCACGTCACTGAGGCGCAGAGGCGTGGAATTGAGGATGAAGACACTGGAAGTGGGAAGTCCCTGACAGTGCACAAGGCTCTCTTGAAACCTGAGAAAGAGGTGGACAGCTCAGCGCAGAGATGCAGACTGTTCCGAACGACTTGCAATACCAAGGGCTGGAAATGCAAGGTCATAGTGGACAGCGGAAGCACTGATAATCTCGTTTCGACTGAGATGGTGGAGAAGCTAGAGCTGAAAACGAACAAACACCCGAGTCCATACAAAGTGTCATGGCTGCAGAAAGGACACCAGGTATGTGTTACAAGGCAATGCTTGGTCAATTTTAAAATGGGTGAATATAGGGATGAAATTCTGTGTGATGTCATTCCCATGGATGTCTGTCATGTTTTATTGGGTAGACCATGGCAGTATGATAGGAATGTTGTTCATGATGGGAGAATGAACACATACACCTTGGAGAAGGATGGGAGATCACATACCTTACATCCGGTAAAGGATAAGGAAGTGAAGCCGGAAGTGAGCAGTGCCATACTTCTCATGAGTGGGAAGGAACTTCTCACAGAGCTGGAGAAGGATGAGGATCCACAATTCTTTTTTGTCAGGAAGCCAAAAATTGTCCTGACCAGCACAAGAGTGGACGATTTACTAGAGGAGATTCAGGAACTGCTGGGAGAGTTCGCTGATATCATCGTGGACGAACTACCTCGTTCGTTGCCGCCAATGAGGAGTGTGAGTCACCACATTGACCTCATACCCGGAGCAAGTCTACCGAATAAGGCAGCGTACAGGTTGACACCTCAGGAGAATGAGGAAGTCAAAAGGCAGGTACAAGATCTACAAGATAAAGGACTAGTGAGAGAAAGTCTTAGTCCATGTGTCGTTCCAACGGTACTGAGTCCGAAGAAGGATGGAGGCTGGAGGATGTGTACAGACTCCAGGGCGATTAATAAAATTACCATCAGGTACAGATTTCCACTGCCGAGAATGGATGATCTGATGGATTGCCTGAGTGGGGCAAATTACTTTTCCAAAATAGATCTCAAGAGCGGGTATCATCAGATCCGGATGCGAGAGGGAGATGAATGGAAGACGACATTCAAAACAAATGAGGGTTTGTACGAATGGTTGGTCATGTCGTTTGGTTTGACAAACGCGCCAAGCACATTTATGAGGTTGATGAATGAAGTCATGCGGGAATTCATTGGCAAATTTTTGGTCGTGTATTTGGACGACATACTAATATTCAGCAAGACCAGGGCTGAACACTTGAGACATTTGGCCACTGTGATGAGAAGATTACAGCAGGAGAAGCTGCTGATCAATTTGAAGAAGTGTTCCTTCATGCAGACAGGACTCATTTATTTGGGTTTTTCAATCTCGGAAAATGAATTGAAGATGGATCCTGAGAAGGTGGAAGTAATCGGGAATTGGCCATCGCTAAGAAATGTTTTTGAGGTAAGGAGCTTCCATGGACTGGCTAGCTTCTACCGAAAGTTCATTTGAAATTTCAGCAGAATCAGTGCAGCAATGATGGACACCGTGAAGAAACGACATAAGGTTTTTCATTGGACAGCAGAGGCTGAAAGGAGCTTCAATCTGTTGAAGCGAAAGATCACCGAGCAGCCAGTGTTAGTGCTGCCTAATTTTCAGAAAACCTTCCAGGTGAAGTGTGATGCTAGTGGATATGTTGTTAGAGGGGTTTTGAGTCAGGATGACCAACCTGTAGCATATTACAGCAAGAAGCTGGATGATGCGAAGCTGAAGTACTCCACGTACGATAAAGAGTTCTATGCCATCATTCAGGCATTGAAAAAATGGAGGCATTATTTGATGCCCAAGGAATTCATTCTATACAGCGATAATCATGCATTGCAGTTCGTGAGTCAGCAAGAGAAGCTGAATCAGAAGCATGCAAAGTGGGTGGAATACATGCAGAATTTCACGTTTGTGATAAAGCACATTTCGGGGACTGCGAACAAGGTGGTTGACGCCTTGAGCAGAAAATGTTTGACGCTGCAGGAGTTCAAAGTCAAAACCTTAGGTTTTGAAAATTTAAAGGATATGTATGCAGGGGACAAAGACTTTTTCGAGGCATACGAGGCAGCCGAGAACCCAGTTCTCAGGGATAGGAGTCTGTGGATTGACTACCTGATTCAGGAGGGATTGTTGTTCAAAGGCAATCAATTGTGCATTCCAGATTTCTCTATGAGAGAGAATTTGGTGAAGGAAAAACACAGTGGAGGTTTAGCAGGTCATTTTGGACACGATAAGACCTTCGCCAAGCTGAGCGAATCTTATTATTGGCCTGGCATGCGCACTGAAGTAAATAAATTTGTTGACAGATGCCGGATATGTCAACATGAAAAAGGCCGAAAGCAGAACACAGGGTTCTATCAACCATTGCCCATACCTGAGAGGCCATGGGAAGCCATCAGTATGGATTTTGTGTTGGGTTTACTGAGAACTCAGCGAGGAGTGGATTCCATATTTGTGGTGGTGGACAGGTTTTCAAAGATGGCACATTTCATTCCGTGTCATAAGACCAGCGATGCAACCCACATCACGAACTTGTTTTTCAAAGAGATTGTCCGATTGCATGGATTACCGAGGAGCATCGTCTCGGATCGGGATACCAAATTCGTAGGTCACTTTTGGAGGACGCTATGGAAGAAGCTAGGTATTGACTTGGCATTCATTTCTGCTTACCATCCGCAAACAGATGGGCAGACCGAAGTAGTCAACAGAAGCTTGGGGGATCTGTTGAGAAGCCTGGTGACTGAGCATCACAGCAGTTGGGACCAGATCCTACCACAGGCAGATTTTTCGTACAACGATTCTGTGAATCAGAGTACAGGTAAGAGCCCATTTCAAATTTTATATGGGACACAGCCTCAAGGAGTATCTGAGCTCAGGGAGTCAGAACAGGCTGAAACTAGCAGCGCGAGAGCTGAGGAATTCGCTGAAGCAATGCAAGAACTTCACACGCAGGTGAAGCAGCGATTGCAGAAATCGAACCAGGAATATAAGCACAGAGCCGATCAGAGAAAGAGACAGCTTCAATTTGAAGTTGGGGACATGGTTCTGGCGCACTTGAGGAAGGAAAGGTTCCCAAAGGGGACGTATAACAAGCTCAAGATGAAGAAAATTGGACCATGCAGAGTCCTGAGGAAGTTTGGTGAGAATGCATATGAACTTGAATTACCAGATGGCATCGGGATATCTCCGATTTTCAATATTTCGGACTTATACCCCTACAGGACTGAAGAAGCAGGCACTGGAACTGATGAACCACCAGTGATCCAGTGGCAGAAGCAACTTCCAGTTGCACAGAAGCCAGAGATGGAGTGCATACTGGATAAAAGAGTTGGAAGGAAGACCAGGAGAAAGCAATATTTTGAGTACCTGGTGAAATGGAAAAATCACCCAGTGGAGGATGCCAGCTGGGAAATAGACACAGTGATTCAGAAGCATGGGCACACCGTGCAGGAGCTCATGGACAGGAGCCCATGAAATCTTTTGAGCCGAGGAGTATGATGCAGGAGCATCTACGACTTCATCAAGCGAGCCAGCGTGGAGGAAAGAATATACAGTTGGACAGCACCAGCGCCTACATTTTTGAATTACTTTGAATATTGTTGCGCCGTCGTTTAACTAAATGCATTCAAAGCTGAGCACACTTGTATTGTGTTATAGATAGGAAGGCATTTAATAGCTTTAATGTTGTTAGATAGGAATTAGTTGTAGATTAGACAGTTTTACTTCCGGGAGGGAAAACGAATATAGGCACCCTCCTTTGTATAATGAAGGGGATTATTATTATTATTCAGCATTAGCATTGAGGAGCAAGAGAGAGGGAGAGAAAGCAGAGAACTTGTGAAGAACACCCATGTACAGATATTGAATTAATAGTGAAGCTTTGATTCAACTCCATGGCTGTGATTATTCTCTGTGTGTTGTTGATATTATGTTGTTGCATATTTGCTTCTTGTTTTTCCTATTGTCTATATGCTACATATGTGATTGCATGGCAGGTTAGAAATCTGAGGGATTGAGAGATTGAGTTTCAATCGGTTCTCTGTCTAAGCTAGGAGATTCCTACAGAGAGTGCAGTGGAATACCTCCGCATAGAGTGCACTGAGGAGGCTGGACAGTTAAACCCTCATCTTTGTTTGCCCAGAAGTTGTGTTAAGTTATTTGGACCGTGTAGGTGAAGTGCAGGTTAAGTTGAGATCTCAGAGTCAAGCCTGGGAAGAGAAGAACAGGAGAGTCATGGTTAATTTCCATGGACATGTTTATTCTCTGCGTGTTGTTGGCATTGTGCCTTTGCATATTTGCTTCCTGTTACTTACTTATTTCATATGCTGCTTACGTGATTCTATGGAAGAATTGAGTACAGAGGGGTCTGAGTAGGAAGTTGGTGAAAGCTCGGGAGGGAGAGTTCCTTGCAAGTATCGTGAACAGACCCAGTTGAAGCCCGAATGGGAGAAGCTTCGGAGCGAAGTACTCTTCAAAAGGAAGAGAATCAACGACTTGAATTTCAGGGAGAGAGTTAACCTTCAAGCGCAAGTAGAGGCCGGTTGACATCGCCTATCGGCATATCGGGGTTGGCGAGCGCCAGAGTTGCATGCACATCGAAATCACGGTAGCGATTTCCAGTTTTCGTGGGAGTGTCAACTTACGGAGGAACACGTGGCACGTGACCTCGGAACGTCGGTTTTTGGGAGTTGAAGAGCCAAGCAGTTGGTCTCATACGTCGCGAACTCGCGAAGGGGACGAGCTAGCGATACTCGGGTATCAGTGACTTGGGCCTCGGAAGTCGGAGTGGAGTCACTTTGGACTCGCGGGAAGCGAAGCCATGAGAAGGCAAGATCATGAGTCTCGGCATCTCGGTGCATCGGATATCGGGTGTTGAAATCCCGAGCGGTTGGGAGCGCGAGAGGCGAAGTCCCGATTCCCCGAAGTAGAAAAAAGAACAACCGTTAAAGTTCTTCGGGCCCGTGGGAAGCGAAGGTCCTGGTGAGAGCTACAGTGTCGTCGAGGGCACCGTGGTTGCGTCAACCATCACGATTTCATGCATAACTATATCCATAGAATCCATCCATAGACTTTGTTCGCTGAGTTTCAAACAGTTCACAGGTATAGTCGTAATTATCATTGACCAATTATAATCATAACAGCAGATTGATATCATTCCATTAAAAGCACGATATGTAAATAGCTTCCTTTGTAATCGGATGAAATCAAACTCCGTGAATAATCTACTCAAAAGTCTTCATGATTGATCACCACACAGTCAACAGACAGAGGCGCGATAAAATCGACAGGATTCATGAACTAGGCAATAATCAATACGAATCTTCATCGAGTTAATTATAGAAATGAAATCGAAACCTTGAATAGAATCCAATTCAAACAATAATGAGAATCGAATAAGTTGCAAATGGTTATGTATCAACAGAAAAGTACCAGATTTGGTCAAAAGACGTTTTAAAAATAGTTAACCCATTTATCAATCATATTTACTCATAACTAATTCAAATCATACCATTGACTGTATTCGAAAATAGAAATACCAACAACAGTCTATTTTTAAAAATATAACAACTTGTCTTATTAACAGAGCATCGAGCTAAATTTGAAAAATCATATCTATTCGATGATCCATTAAATTAAAACCAAATCCAATCAAGTCTTAAACTATAACAAAAATGATTTATCAAAACCAAAATTATATACAGTGAAGCATGCTTATGTAACCGAGCAGGTGAAATATGTGCACAGAGTGTAATATAAATGAGTGAAAATTATACCATCACAGATGCTGAGACTATGTCAATTTTGAATTGACGATTGTTGTAGCAGACTCGAAATTTTTGAACAGGATCGAACCCGTAGTTCGTTGCTTCTTGTCGTTGGGTTGTTCTTTTGCATTCTGACCAGTGAGCTTTGCCACTTGGTTTTCCAAATCGTGAATTTTGGATTGCAATTTTGGTACATCCAAGTAGTATCTCTCCAACCACAACCCACACTGATCGCAAGGTGGAGCAATAGGTGGAGCAGTTGAGGGTTTCGACGATTCACCGAGGGTTTCATGAGGTGGTTCAATACCAGGGAAGTCAGGGTTATCCCGCAGACAAGGAGGTAAATTCTTGACAAAATCATAAGGAGGTTTGCCACACAGGCCCTCTGAGTAAGGATACTCTTCAGCAAGAAAACGTTCAATGTCTGAATCAGAGTCTTCCCTGACCACGATAGGCTCTGATTTGGCAGGGGGCTTAGATTTATTCCTCGCCATGTGAGAGATCAACCTTGCATTTTTCTTGCCTCTAGCATTAGCACCAGTCTTAGTTTTAGGCCGTTTGGTGGTGGGTTTATCAATTTCAACCTGTTTAGTCACGGCCATAGGCACACTCGTTGGTGACTCGGGTTTAGGTTTGGGTAGAAAGACGTTATAAGACACAGGGGGAACATGTTGGGTTTCGGTTACCATGGGCTTATCGACCTGTGGAGGGTTAGACTCTTCAAAGCCATTACGGCTGAGAAAATCATGCCAAGAATCACGACGCAACCCTAATTCATGAACCAAAATCATTTTAATCAACCCCAAATGGAAGAGGTTGGTATCATCTTGGCTACACTTGTACCTTTTAGCCATTTTTAACAAACTTCGATGCAGGTAATGGGGCATACTAAGTTCGAAACCCATGAAAATCATCAATAAACGAAGGTGAAACAAGAAAATGAATCCGTACCTTCCTTCACAAGTAACGAATTGCTTGATAATCATCAGGAGATCATACCAGCGGGGTTTCAACATTTTCGTAGGCAAACCTCTATCGCATGAGTTCACTGTGCGAGATTGGAACAGTAATGTCCATGGAACATCATCGACCTTGCAACTTTTTGACCATTTTTGTCCCTTGACAGGCAGGCTGGTTGCCAAGCTGAGGAACTGTTCAGTGATTTCAAGCTGGACATCTCCAACTTTGGCTTGGCAGCCATCGAACGATAACGCAAATTGTCGAGCCACAGTGTGGTTATAACCATCAAATTTCCTTATGAAAGTGAGCCACCCGAATTCTTCAAGGCCGCTATACACGGCATCAAACATCAACAGTGCTTGGCACCCGTTGGGCTCTGCTCTTACGACAGGAGCCATGGCTTATGTGCATGGTGGGGTTTAGACTGAACGAAACAATGCACAGGGTCAAAAACGATAGGGTTTGATAGCTTCAGCGCTCGAAGAGACCAGAATTAACTGCATGCGTGCGAAGGTGGTGGGATTACCACCACCATGCAATGTATTAATGATTGTGTACAGTGTCATTCCATCCAACATCATAATCGTTTAAACCAAATGTTACAGCCAATCGAATAGGTGTATCATGATATCAACGTGCCATCCAACCGAAATGGAACCAACACCATATGTGATAATCATGCGCCAAGTGTTTATTTTAATCCAACATGAAATCCAACATTAACCAATGATCTGTCGTGTCAATCAAACGTTTTAAACCAATATTAATTCAATCATGCCAATGCATAGTTTAAAACTATGATCGTTCAATGTAATATCAACTCACAAAACAATATACCAAGCATCGATTTATGAAATTGAAATCCAAAAGATTTAATCAAAGCGCCTTTGTGAAACTTAAACCATTGTTATTTCTCAACTCGTCCTTATGAATTTATCAATGCATTCGTTGCACATTCAAATGTGTATATTTCAAAGTTGTTAGAACATTGCAACCAAAAAATCTCATATAATAAATGAGTCAAGAGCCCATAGCAATAAGGATCAAAGCATATAAGACCAAATCCATCATAACCTTTATAGGATCAGAATAAAACCAGTAAATCTTAATGGCTTAGTAATCAAACAGATCCAAATGCGCAATCAAGGTAAGAGTAGGCCAAAGGACATAAGTTTAAAAAAAAACCTTTTGCAGTCATGTGATAAACCAATGGTCAAGTGTCTTTCAGAAAAATCAATAAGACGACGACAGTCCAAACGACGATATAGGTGTTTTCACACTTTCAGTTGTGAAAACTGAATCGAAACCAAATTGCAATTGTTTCAAAAATGAAACAAATATCTAGAAGCACAATGCGACGATTATTTGTCGTTGATAAGACAAGGGGTGTAGGCAGCTTTTTTAAGAGCAATTAAAAAAATGAATTGGCTGCCAACATTCATGTCTTCAATAACTTTTTACTCCATGGTCTTAATAGGTGAACCCATAATTGCAGTTTTATTGGTCTAAGTAGAGACAATGGAATTTTTTGTCTGAGTTGGGACTATGTTTTTTGAGTTTGAGGAGAGGATGCATTCTTCTTTGCTAATGTGTTATTTATCATAGAAGGGTAACAATAGGAACATTCCATTTAGTCCTTGAATTGTTTTCTTTAGTGATTGACTAAGTGGCATGTAATTATCCTACTTCCACTTCCTCTTCTACAAAATCTTCAAGATTGAAAGACTAGTCCCATAGAAACATAACAACTTCACCTGATGATTCTCCTTTTTCCACAACCTCTTTAGTTCAACTTCTTGGGATTTTTTTTCGAAATGTGTTTGTTGATTAAGGAGATGATTAATAACTAGGGACATGGAATTAATCCTTTGAGAGAATGTCTTTTCAATGTGATTAACTTGATGAAAAGTGAAAAAAATATCCATTCCTACTTGCTCCAAATTTATATTGATATTGGGAATTTTTGGGGTTTTCATGGGCATAATGGTCTTTCTGTAAAATGGATTTAATGTTTTTTGATTTGACATCCCCTCACATGAGTTCTTATTCAATTCAAAAACCTCATTTGATAGTTTATTTACCATATTAAGCACACTCTATAGATATGTAGAGTCTTTTTTTTAAGGTTTAGACTATGCAAGTGGTTTCTTTGCAACAATGGAAGTTTTGGCATATCCATCCCTTGGCTTCTCTACCAAACCTAGGCATTTCTTTCCCAACCTTATCATCTTAGTCAAAAGTGTCTTCTAGGGTAGTTTTACTATCTCTATTCACAAACATGACAATAGATGCATGCAAGGCAGATGCATGTATAGTATTAGACTACAACACCATCAACTAGTTGGGAGTTAGTAGGAGATTTATTCAAAATAGAAGTGAAATGTTGGTTGAAGCCTTTAATACATTATTTTTTGTCCATTTTAAGAGCTATTAAATCTTTTAACAATGTAGCAAGAGTGTTTTCTTCACTAAATTTGTTAATAAATTATTTTCAAAATCATTATAGTTCATTATGAATCCTACAGGAAGGTTGAAATGACAAGTAGATTCTTTATTTTCGAAAGTGTATGGAAATAATCTATGAATTACATATTCATGTTCTATGTTCATTAATAGAACAACCAAATAAATTATTTTATATGATATTATGGAATGCATGACTTGTCAGGGTCAAATTTGGTAAGAATCCTTTCAAGGTGTTTAGTTAGATCATGAAGTAGACCTGCTAGATTCAAAGAATCTTGGGATATCCATGCAAGCACATGAGGTTGGTTAACTCTATCCATTTGGTGAGAAAGTAAATATTTTAATATTTCATAGTCTTGCTTATTAATTTCAGCCTCTTGCTCATGGGTTGTGGAATGTGGAGAGTGAGGGGTTATTGGGATTTTGTTGAAAGGTTAAGGAATCTCGTCAAGAGCAAGGTCCACTAAGTCATGTACAATATCAACCAATAATTTGTCTTCATTCTGAATGAAATTCCTATGAGCTCTTCATCATCTAGGAAGCAAGGGAGAAATAGGTAAGTATCCAATCTCTTGAGAATATTCCCAGGTAAGGCAATGAAAGGTGTTCACCTCTTGGTTAGGAACATCATAATGGGATTGAATATGTGGAGACTTAAAAGGTTTTCAAAGTTAGTAGTGTTGTCCTCAAAAACAGTTTCAGGGTCTAAGTTATCACCTCAATTGGGTATTTGGCTATGGTGTTAATCACGATTCGAAGGTTGAGAATGAAAACCACATGATTGACAAGAGTTCCTACTAGACATACAATTCAATATCTCCTTCTAGCAAAAATTATGTTGACATGGGAAAAATGTTCTTCTCAATAGTAAGGTTTCTCCCTAATGTGAAGTCCCAATAATACCTCACACTATTTGGAATAAGGAACCCATCTAAATTTTGGCCCAGCAAGCATTAATGGATTTTAGTTATGAAAATGAAAATGTTGAATGCAAGGATGACACTGATCTACATGCAAGGTGCAGTTTTGATCTACCTATTATCGTACAGTTTGCAGATGCAAAAAAGGCTAAAGAATAGTAGGTCAAACTGGCGAAACAGGGACCTTCCCCACCCAATTTAACCACAATGGGGAGGCTCTTTCTATTTAGGGAGGTTAGGCCCAGGGGAAACGTCCTCGGTAACATGGGGTTTTGAAGAGGAAAAAGTTAAAAGGACAAAGGTAAAGTTCCCCCTTCACAGGTCACCACCAGAACAGATAGTCCCGGTTGAACAACCAATAACGAAGTGAATCCCCAAAGAAGAACACCTTATGGGAACAAAGCAACAACAAACCAATATATGCAAGCTATAATTCAATGGGTTAGTACTTCATAAGACTATCTGATATTTAAATAAACAATTATGGCAATAAATATTGACAAAGTCAATGTTTATTAATATAACAATGCAAATAATATCACTTCCTCAACAGATACTGAAATGACATGGCATTCAATGTAACAAATCAACACACCATCAATTAATGCATAAATTACCATTCAATTACTCTTAAAACAAGACGTTGATGCATAAAAATGAAATATTCAGGTGTGACGTCAACAACTTAGGGTTAGCAGTTAGTTAGGGTTTCAATTTAAAAAAAGAGTTTGAGAGTTGTTTGATCACTTTCACTTCAACACTGGAGGTATAAGATCAGTGCCTTTGGGCTAATGGAGTCAATTTAATAGAGGACGCAAGGGTTGAAGGAGGACGGCTAAGGACTAGAAGGAAAGGTTTTGAAGTGTTGTTATGGAAGTGCCCCATAATCAAATCCCTAGGGGAGAGAGGCTCATTACGGTGTTGCTAAAGCAAGGCTTCGTGCTCTCTCCTCCTTCCTTAGGTTAACCTGGAAAAAATGGCTAGCATGAAAGATAAATCAAGACAAGAGAGTGTAGTGAGGCAGAGTGTTGCTACAACAAGGCTCTATCACTAAACCCTAGAAGAAAAATGGCCCTAGGTGTAGATAACCTAGGACTGGGACGTATCCTCCTTCTTGACCTCTGGAAAGTACGGTTAGCTAAGGGAGAAGAAGAAATGAGAGTGTAGCTATGGCTAGGCTCTTTCTTCCTTCTTCAATGGCTGGAAATTTCTCTATTATGGGACATGAGACAAGGACCTACTTGTGTGTTTTTCACCTAGGGTTTTGGTTCAACAAATTATAAATACATGTAAGAAAATAAGACTACAACCATTCAAATAAGAAGTTTTGCAGAAAAATACTTACATTTGATCAAGAAATAACCATGCAAACCCTAGTTGTAACACCTTCCTTCAAGAGAAAACCATAAAATTTCAAGAAATGCCTTCCTTCAACAAGTGTGCCTCACTAAACCATCAAAATTACCCAAGCAGGGTGCTAAAATCAGACCTCACTAATGAGTGAGTGATGTATCATGATAAAATGAGGCTAAAACTCCTCAATATATAGTGTATCAATGACCTAATTTACTTTTTAGGTCATAAAAAGGCCGACAAGGACAGAATATCAAAGTAATATTGTGTTTATATTAAATGTTCATTTTAAAATGCTAACTGAGAAAAAGTAAGACGTCAAGCCCCACTGAGGGAGACGTTAGCCCCTTTTAGGACAAATGCAACACCAAAAGGAAAAACGTTGGCCCTCTTTGGGCCTCCCAATCATGCCAAACATGCCAACTTCACTGTCAAACTGTCATACTCTCAAGGTGATGTCATGAGCTCATAGGTGACGTCCTGGGCCATCCAAGGAAAACATTAAACTGGAAGTGGGTCAATCCCCCTAGGTCAAGCTCTGCCAAAGTGCCTCTGATGAAACGTCCTCTTCTTCTCCAGTGTAAAACCCTGATAAACCATAGTCCTATCTCTTCCCCCTGATGGGATCTCAGCATCCATCTGGTGGGCTCTTCAGCCCCATGGAGGTCCGACCTGATCATCTCCCTATGTGTACTAGTCCAAATTGTACATGTCCGTCGGGCATGGTCCTACACATCAAAAGCTACGCCCTCCATGGGCTCATTAGTCACAGGGATCATAGCAATTTCAATCACATTTCATTATTAATATTATTAAACATACATATAAAAACCCCGATACATCAGTCAATAGATCAAAGACATTACAAAAACCTACAATACAAGACTGGAGAAAAAGACAAGACGTCCTATTGGGCTAGTAGCTAGTATCCACAAGAAAGGGGAAGTTTCCAGGAAGTTTCATCCAAGCCATGTAAGTGAGATGATGTGGCCAGGGGATGTCTAGACATGTGGGTGAAGTGAGAGGACCAGGATGCATAATTTTATCTGTGGGTGCCTTTGTAGAAGGCGAGATGTACCTGTCATGGATGCATTTTTTCCAAGCTCATTCTTGCCTTTATTCTTCTTCTTGCTTTATTCTTTTATTTGTTTTTTCTTCTTCTTTTTCATTTTATTCAAGGGTTGACCAGAGGACACTGCCTTGGCATGGTGACCAGAGCTGACAGTGTTACACACAAGTACTTTCACAGAGATGAGAAGGCTCACTCGTGATGAGACCCCCTTTCCCTTGGTCATGCAACCAAAGTTCACTATCATAGCGTGGTAACAAGATGGTGGCAATTTCATACTGCTAGGTACCCATTAACCTAATAGGTTGGCTCATGATGAGACCCCCTATCCTATGACTAGATCTTGTTTGTTATTTTCCAGGTCCCTCCTGTTTCTTGCTGAGAGGATTTTTATTGCCTTCTCGGGGATCTCTGGGTGAAGCATCTCGAGGTTTCATTTTAGGCTTTTGTATTTTACCAACTGCTTTTACCTTCTGGGCCTTTAGCCCCTTCTTCCCACGAGATAAGGTGCAATCCTACAAATACGTCAACCCAATGCCCTGACAAGGGGAATGGGATAAATGAGCGGGAGACAATATGAAACAGTGGTGCTATGATGGGAGAGGACAATGCATCTTCAAAAATTCCACAGTGGAAAACCAAAACCTATGGGCACAGGCTTGTTAGGGAAGCCTGTCAATTCCCCCAATCATGGTCAAGTGGGCCAATGTAAAATCCAAGAAATTGTTAGAGATAAATGAATCAGATGCATATATTTAAAGGTTTCAATGATCAAAAGTGACACATACCATGATACCTAGACCAATTACCTCATGGAGTAAGAACCTCTAATGATACAGGACCAAGCCAATGGTGATGGATGTTGTTGTTGTTGTTGACAAGATAAAGCTTATGGAAGAAGAAAAAGATGGGCCCTAAAGGGCCATGCTCAGGTCAATCCTGCTCTCGATACTCCATGTCTAGGACATGTGGGCCTCGAGACATGATCTCCTAGTTATCCCTAAAAAGTGGGGATAACATCTGGCTCCAACTCGGGGACTTGTGCTCATCGTAGAGTGCATGAAAACCTCAGCTTGTCTGGCATAACCTGTAGACCTTCTCAATCTCGATAGGGTCATCAGTAACAAAAATGGGTAGGTAATTCCACCCCAGCATACATAGATATATATACTAAAATGAAGAAATCAATGAGTAAGAAGATGAAAGAAAAATTCTTACCTGTACTTACCTGTTGGCTGCAATGTTGGGTGTAGTCAAACAACTAGTGAAGCCAATCCAGCAACGTTCCTCGATACCTGCCTTTGTGCTTCATCATAAACCAAAATAGTGATAGATCAAGCACAAAAATGTCATGGTTTAGAAAATATATCATATCATCGGAAATCTCAAAGTCTAACTCATGGAGGC